>SJYW01009752.1:887988-901298 GCA_006410735.1 Raphicerus campestris | reverse complement strand
CTCTAGGTCATCAGAGAGCACCCAGCTGAGCTCAGAGATGGGGCACCTTTGCTCTGAGTTCCCACAAAATAGCAAACCTCACTCTGCGGCCCCTCTCCAGCCAGCTTGTCAACCCACATTTACAAAGCACTCACTAAATGTTGGCATTGTTCAGTTGTTAAGTCATGTCCAACACTGCCAACCCCATGGCCGTAGCATGCCAGGCTTCCCTGCCCTTCAGTATCTCCCAAAGTTTGTCCATGTTCAAACTCATGTCCATTGAGTCGGTGATGCCATCCAACCATCTCATCCTCTGTTGTCCCCTTCTCCTCCTGCCTTCAATCTTTCCCAGCATCAGGGTCTTTTCCAAAGAACGGGCTCTTCACATCAGGTGGCCACAATATTGGAGCTGCAGCTTCAGCACCAGTCTTTCCAGTGAATATTCAGGGTTGATTTCCTTTTTAGTATTAACTAGTTTGATGTCCTTGCAGCCCAAGGAACTCTCAAGAGTTTTCTCTAGCACCACAGTTCAAAAGCACCAATTCTTCAGCGCTCAGGCTTCTTTATGGTTCAGCTCTCACATTCATACATAGTGAAGTGAAGTCGCTCAGTCGTGTCCGACTCTTTGCGACCCCATGGGCTGTAGCCTACCAGGTTCCTCCATCCATGGGATTTTCCAGGCAAGAGTACTAGAGTGGGTTGCTGTTTCCATCTCCAGGATATCTTCCTGACCCATGGATTGAACCGGGGTCTCCCACATTGTGGGCAGATGCTTTACTGGCTGAGCCACCAGGGAAGTCCATACATAGCTACTGGAAAATTCATAGCTTTGACTATATGGACCTTTGTTGGCAAAGTGACGTCTCTGCTTTTTAATACACTGTCTAAGCTAAGCACACTGTTCTTGGGGCTGGAGAAATGACAGAAAGCAAGAAGAATGATGAGACAGCACTTCTCAACCTAGGGGTGATTCTCCCCTGTCAGGGAACATCTGGCAACAGGCTTTATTGTTGTGCCTGGGAGGATGTGACTGGCATCTGGTGGATAGAGTCCAGGGCCTCTGCTAAACACCAGACCTCACAGGACAGCCCCATAGCAAAGAATAATTGGGCCCAAAATGTCAATGCCAAGGTCAAGAAGGCCAGCTCTCAACAAACAAATGTGTAAGATCATTTCAGGAACTGCTGAGGACCCTGAAAAAAAATAAGCAGGCAAATGTGATTCAGCACTGGGGTAAGACAGGAAGGAGGCTCTCTAGACAGACAGTGAGTGGAGACTGGAGAAGCCATGATTCCAACTCTGCCAGTCTGCTTGGAGTCCATGGAATTCCTCACCACTTCTCTTGGCGTTGACTATTCACAATAACACCTTCTTACTCTAGTACCTATGCTAAGGACTCTAGTGCCAAATGCTAAGGACTAGCCCAGAGACACAGTCTACTCACCATCTCATCTCATTTAATCCATCTCTTGATGTGAATTTATTGTTTCCTCATGTTGAAGTTAACCTGAGAATGTGACTCGGGCTTGTATTTCTTGTGACATGTCTACCACAGCCATGCACATGAATAAATGAATTGGAATCGATGGTGGGTGCAGATCATGGATGAGAAACTCAGGAGCTGCCCTCTGCCAGCCTGAAGGTGACTTGGGGTGATATATCAGTTTCCTGCAACTGCTGTAACAAAGTACCAAAATTTGAGTGTCTTAAAGCAACAGAAATGCACCGTCTCATGGTTCTGGAAGGCAAACATCCAAAATGATGGTGTTGCCAAGGCCCTGCTTCCTCAGAGACTCTGGGTAGAATCTTTTCCAGCTTCTGGTGGGGGCTGGCAATCTTTGGCCGGCAGCTGCCTCATTCTAGTCTCTGCCTCTGTCACCACGTGCCTTCTCCTGTATCTCTATCTCTTTGTCTTATAATCACCCCAGTCATACTGATTTAGGACCCATCCTGTGACTTTATCTTAACCTGATTACATCTGTTTTCAAATAAGGTCACCTTCACAGATATTGAGGGTTAGAACTTCAACATATTGGTGGAAGGGGAGAGAAACCGTTCAGCCTACAATAGGTAGAACGGATGAGATAGAGGAAACACTAACTTTTTTAAGCCTGAAGCAGTTCAGCTGCAAATGAGAGCCATACCAGTCAAGGCCCACTTAATAAAAGGGTGTAAAGCACTTAATATAATCAGAGCCAGCTGCAGTGAGGGAAGAAACATCAACTCATGGGTTCTCTGGTCTTGACACTGCAACCATCCAGTCCAGAAAAAGGCCACAGTTCCCTCATCATTCTATTTTTCTGCTCTGGTTGCTCATCCATGGGCTTCCTTGGTGGCTCAGAAGGTTAAAAATCTGCCCACAATGCAGGAGACCCATGTTTGATACCTGAGTTGGGAAGATCTCCTGAAAAAGAAAATGTCTAAGCACTCGGGTATCCTTGCCTGGGAAATCCTGTGGACAGAGGAGCCTGGCTGGTCACAGTCCATGGGGTCTCAAGAGCTGGACATGACTTAGTGACTAAACCATCCTCTCATCCAACTTAAAAACGGGACTAAGCCTTGGCATTTTCCCAGGACCGTGTAGTGACCTAGCACCTCCTCATACATCATCAAATGCAAGCTGCTTATTAATCTGTGAGAAGGCGGGACCAGGACTGTCACCCCATCTCACAAAGCTCAGTTTCCTCATCTGTCAGGTGGCAACTGAAATACTGATTCCTACCTGCTAAGCTAGGATTCCATGAAATAACATACACAAAAATCGGAAATAATGGACATTCGATAAATCTTTGGTAAGTCACCTGGCACAAACGAAACTTGCATTTCTCCTTCTGGACTCACAGTTTCCTCCAACATTTAAATCGAGTGACTTACGTCCCAATCCTGTGTGGTTTCTTCAGGAAAGGCAGGTCCCTTCTGAACAAGTCTGCCCACTGGACTGGGAGAGAAGGAAGTTCTGATGCGTGTGGCTTCCTGAGCCTGGCTTCTCACCTCCTGGGCGTGGCCTCTCACCTCCCATCCCAACACCCCCAGGCTTGTGATCGTCTCTTGTTTGTTCCTGCTGGCTGACTGCTGTTCTCTCTCTCTCTTTCCTCACCCCAGTCACAGATGAAACTGTCACCCCTTGATTCCTCAAAGCACCCAAGCACAGTGCTGCTCTGTCAGACAGATTTTCCTGAAAGCTTCAGGATCTGAAGTACAAGAAGGGAAGAAAGTTGCTTTAGTCANCCCCTGGGCATGGCCTCTCACCTCCCATCCCAACACCCCCAGGCTTGTGATCGTCTCTTGTTTGTTCCAGCTGGCTGACTGCTGTTCTCTCTCTCTCTTTCCTCACCCCAGTCACAGAGGAAACTGTCACCCCTTGATTCCTCAAAGCACCCAAGTACAGTGCTGCTCTGTCAGACAGATTTTCCTGAAAGCTTCAGGATCTGAAGTACAAGAAGGGAAGAAAGTTGCTTTAGTCATCACTGCTTGCAAAGTTTATCAGTCAAGCCTGCCCAGGCTGTCTCTCTCCTGTGTGTACACCTCCTGTCCAGTCTCCAGACCTGTGTTTTCTCAACAGGTCATCTTTGCCATCATCTGCACCCACTCAACAACCATATGACAACCACCATCTTCACCTGGTTCACTGACTCCCAGCCTCCAGGGCTCAAAGATCTCCAGGAAGGACCTGAAAAACCTTCTTATTGTATTATGTAAGACAGCACTATGGAATGGTGAATTTAACTCAGATGACCATTATATCTACTACTGTGGGAAGCAATCCCTTAGAAGAAATGGAGTAGCCATCATGGTCAACAAAAGAATCTGAAATGCAGTACATGGATGCAATCTCAAAAATGACAGAATGATCTCCGTTCATTTCCAACGCAAACTATTCAATATCACAGTGATCCAAGCCTAGTCCCCAACCAGTAAACGGTGAAGAAGTTGAAGTTGAAAGACTCTCTATGAATACCTACAAGATCTTCAGAACTAACACCCCAAAAAGATGTCCTTTTCATTATAGGGGACTGGAATGCAGAAGTAGGAAGTCAAGAAACACCTGGTGTAACAGGCAAATTTGGCCTTGGAGTACGGAATGAAGCAAGGCAAAGGCTAATAGAATTTTGCCAAGAGAATGCACTGGTCATAGCAAACACCCTCTTTCAACAACACAAAAGAAGACTCTACACATGGACATCACCAGATGTTTCGACATTGAAATCAGATTGATTATATTCTTTACAGCCAAAGATGGAGAAGCTCTATACAGCCAGCAAAAACAAGACCGGGAACTGACTGTGGCTCACATCATGAACTTTTTATTGCCAAGTTCAGACTTAAATTGAAGAAAGTAGGGAAAACCACTAGACCATTCAGGTATGACCTAAATCAAATCCCTTATGATTATACAGTGGAAGTGAGAAATAGATTTAAGGGACTAGATCTGATAGATAGAGCGCCTAATGAACTATGGATGGAGGTTCCTGATGCTGTACAGGAGACAGGGATCAAGACCATCCCCCTGGAAAATAAATGCAAAAAAGCAAAATGGCTGTCTGTGGAGGCCTTACATATAGCTATGAAAAGAAGAGAAGTGAAATGCAAAGGAGAAAAGGAAAGATATACCCATTTGAATGCAGAGTTCCAAAGAATAGCAAGGAGAGATAAGAAAGCCTTCCTAAGCGATCAATGCAAAGAAATAGAGGAAAACAACAGAATGGGAAAGACAAGAGACTGTCTCTTATACACATCTACGATCACAAGCCTGGGGGTGTTGGGATGGGAGGTGAGAGGCCACGCCCAGGAGGTGAGAAGCCAGGCTCAGGAAGCCACACGCATCAGAACTTCCTTCTCTCCCAGTCCAGTGGGCAGACTTGTTCAGAAGGGACCTGCCTTTCCTGAAGAAACCACACAGGATTGNGGAATATTTCATGCAATGATGGGCTTGATAGAGGACAGAAATGGTAGGGACCTAACAGAAGCAAAAGATATTAAGAAGAGGTGGCAAGAATACACGGAAGAACTACACAAAAAAGATCTTCATGACCCAGATAATCATGAGAATGTGATCACTCACCTAGAGCCAGACATCCTGGAGTGTGAATTCAAGTGGGCCCTAGAAAGTATCACTATGCACAAAGCTAGTGGAGGTGATGGAATTCCAGTTGAGCTGTTTCAAGTCTTGAAAGATGATGCTGTGAAAGTGCTGCACTCAATATGCCAGTAAATTTGAAAAACTCGGCAATGGCCACAGGACTGGAAAAGGTCAGTTTTCATTCCAATCCCAAAGAATGGCAATACCAAAGAATGCTCAAACTACCACACAATTGCACTCATCTCACACCCTAGTAAAGTAATATTCAAAACTCTCCAAGCCAGGCCTCAGCAATATGTGAACCATGAACTTCCAGATGTTCAAGCTGGTTTTAGAAAAGGCAGGGGAACCAGAGATCAAATTGCCAACATCCACTGAACCATCAAAAAAGCAAGAGAGGTTCCAGAAAAACACCTATTTCTGCTTTATTGACAATGCCAAAGCCTTTGACTCTGTGGATCACAGTAAACTGTGGAAAATTCTGAAAGAGAGGATGGGAATACCAGACCACCTGACCTGCCTCTTGAGAAACATATATGCAGGTCAGAAAGCAATAGTTAGAACTGGACATGGAACAACAGGGTGGTTCCAAATAGGAAAAGGAGTACATCAAGGCTGTGTACTGTCACCCTGTTAATTTAACTTATATGCAGAGTACATCATAAGAAACGCTGGACTGGAAGAAACACAATCTGGAATCAAGATTGCTGGGAGAAATATCAATAACCTCAGAAATGCAGATAACACCACCCTTATGGCAGAAAGTGAAGAGGAAATCAAAAGCCTCTTGATGAAAGTGAAAGAGGAGAGTGAAAAAATTGGCTTAAATCTCAACATTCAGAAATGAAGATCATGGCATCCGGTCCCATCACTTCATAGCAAATAGATGGGGAAACAGTGGAAAACAGTGTCAGACTTTATTTTTCAGGGCTCCAAAATCACTGCAGACGGTGATTGCAGCCATGAAAATTAAAAGATGCTTACTCCTTGGAAAAAAAAGTTATGACTAACCTAGATAGCATATTGAAAAGAGGAGACATTACTTTGCCAACAAAAGTCCATCTAGTCAAGGCTATGGTTTTTCCAGTGGTCATGTATGGATGAGAGAGTTGGACTGTGAAGAAAGCTGAGCACCAAGGAATTGATGCTTTTGAACTATAGTGTGGGAGAAGCCTCTTGAGAGTCCCTTAGATTTCAAGGAGATCCAACCAGTCCATCCTAAAGGAGATCAGTCCTGGGTGTCTTTGGAAGGACTGATGCTAAAGCTGAAACTCCAGTACTTTGGCCACCTCATGCGAAGAGTTGACTCATTGGAAAAGACCCTGATGCTGGGAGGGATTGGCAGCAGGAGGAGAAGGGGATGACAGAGGATGAGATGGCTGGATGGCATCACCGACTCGGTGGACGTGAGTTTGGGTGAACTCCAAGAGTTGGTGATGGACAGGGAGGCCTGGTGTGCTGTGATTCAATTGGACACGACTGAGCAACTGAGCTGAACTGAACTGAAGACAGCAGTAGAGATTCTTTTGACCTATCTCGTGATTCAGAGAAGGCTCAGGGGCCTTATCTTTTATAGCAAAAGACTCTGAATTCATGAATACATGAATTCTTCCACTGCCACTCTACCTTCAGAATGTAGAAATGACTGCAGCCTAATTTTATAGATTCTTTCCCACTACAAACAGTAAGTTCTCCATACATATCAGTCTCTTTTGTACAGATCGGGACACAAAAACTGGAAAGGTTGGTTGATTTGCCAAAGTGAAAGTGAAAGTGTTATTCACTCAGTCCTGTTTGACTGTTTGTGACCCCATGGGCTGCAGCCCTCCAGGCTCCTCTGTCCATAGGATTCTCCAGGCAAGAATACTGGAGAGGGTAGCCATTTCCTCCTTCAGTAGATCTTCCTGACCCAGGGCTCGAACCAGGATCTCTCACTTTGCAGACAGGTTCTTTACCATCTGAGCTACCAGGGAAGCCCCTGCAGATTTGGCACAGAGCCATTCAGTTGAACAAACATGCAGTATCAACCTAGAGCAAAGCTCAGACAGGTGGCTCAGCTGGACGAGATCCTAGGCCTAATGAGTGAGTGCCACTCCAGCTGTGTATGCCTCAATATGTCCAAAGAACCCTTTTCAACTCAGCAGAGTTCTCTCAGCAGTTTGGAGAAACTGCTGTGCCAGGTAAATGTCTCATCCTGGTTTTGATATGTTCATTCAGATGACAATCTTCCCCCTTAAGTCTCCCACAGCAAGCTTCATCCTTCTCGGAACTGTCTTTGATCTGACCTTATCTCTCATCACTGCATAATATATTCATCAGTTCTTAGATGCCAGTAACAGAAACAGACAACTGGCCACTTTAGACAGAAAGCTGAGGTAGGAGCGAGGCTGACAACTCACGGAACTTTAGGCAGCACTGGAGAACCAGTCTCAGAGCTACACTTCCAAAATCTAGACCCCTAAAATAGGCTCCTAAGGAAACTGGAATTATTTGATCAAATAGGGTGCGGAGTGGAACTAATGGGAAGAAAACAATACAAGATGCCTGAGGGGCTGATGTGAGAGTTCAAGAAGAGATGATGAGGGTCTGAACTAGGGCAGGTGTTACTGAAGTAGATTGAATGGACAGAAATCATTGGAAAGGACATTGATGACACCTGAAGAGTACTAAGATGGGGGGAGCAAGTAGAAAATACTGGGACCACTCCCTAGTTGCTATTTGGGTAATGACGTTGATGACAGTGCCACTGACAACATAGGGGATGCAGCTGGAGAGATGCGACTGGGTCTGGATGGTGAGCGGGTGAGTGGATGAGTGCAAGCTGGGACACACTGAGCTAGGGATAACCCTGTCCATCCCAGTGAGCATGTCTGTCAGCAGATGGACTGAAGCTAAGGGGAGATGCTGGAAGGAACACAGCAAGGATGAGTAAGAACTTGCCAGTGTTAGAAGTCAGTGGAATGAATACATGACCTTTTCCAAAGANGTCAGCAGATGGACTGAAGCTAAGGGGAGATGCTGGAAGGAACACAGCAAGGATGAGTAAGAACTTGCCAGTGTTAGAAGTCAGTGGAATGAATACATGACCTTTTCCAAAGAGAGACTGTAGAGAATAAAAATGGGTCAACACCAGAACTGGGATAGCCAACTCACCCCTGTTTGCTTGGGACTTTCTGGACTTTAGAACTAAAAGTCTCAGATCACGGAAATCTCCTTAGTCTCAGGCAGGTTAAAATCCACTATGTACGGAAAAAAAACTAACAGAAAAGGGAGATTTGCCCAATTGATTGCAAATAATAGCTAGAATCTAGACTTCCTGAGTAGCATGTCTTTTCTTCTTTCTCTGCTAGACAAGAACTAAATTGATTTAAATGAACGGGAAAGTGAAGTCGTAGAGTCCAAATCTAGATTCCTGACTCACTAAGTATATGCCTTTATTCTCTGCGAGCCTTACTTCTCTTACCTAAAAACCCAAGGAAATATATGTATACTCCCTAATTCCAGCAGGAAATGTAAATCAAATAAAAACACAGAGGTGTTGAGAAACAGAAAATTCTGCCAGCAGGCTGCCAAGAAAGGGGAAGAACCAGGAACAAATGAACCTCTCTCTGACTCTGGAATCCAACTCCAAGAGCGCTGGATCACTCATGGCCCAGCCTTCATGTGGGTTTGAAAAGTTGAACCCTCACTAAAGTGCCCTCAGCCCTCCTTTTAAAAATATGATCCCACTCCTAAAACTGTCTGGAGTAAAATATATTTCCCCTTGAAAATGCTAGTGGATTTATCACAACTGGGCCATTCATCTGTTAAAAAGCAGAATGGCATTTATTGCCAATTGCTCCCTTTATGGGACAGAAGAAACAGGGAGCCTAATAAGCTTGGTTAATTTTTTTCTTTTATGGCTCCAGCAACTGCACTAAATATTCCGTCTGCTTTTCTTATGCACTTTGGAGATGACTCTGAACTTCAGAAGTGTGGTGAGGAAGATTCTAGCAGAANACAGTCAAAGGCTTTGGCATAGTCAGTAAAGCAGAAATAGATGTTTTTCTGGAACTCTCTTGCTTTTTCCATGATCCAGCGGATGTTGGCAATTTGATCTCTGGTTCCTCTGCCTTTTCTAAAACCAACTTGAACATCAGGAAGTTCATGGTTCACGTATTGCTGAAGCCTGGCTTGGATAATTTTGAGCATTACTTTACTAGCATTTAAGATGAGTGCAATTGTACTCAAGCATAAAGTACCCTTATTCTACTGAAAAATATATTTTACTGAGAAATCCTAGCGAGATATTATTGCAGTTTAATAATCTGATGATCAATCAACAGTAAAGTAATCCCCCAAAGAACCGTAAATAACTCTCCTCCTGGACTTCTCTGCAACTCTTTCCTCCTCCCAGCCTATCTATAAATAAAACTAGAAAGCCCTGTAGTAGTATGGAATTTATATGATTCTTAAAGTATACAGAATTTGAAACATGAAAATCTAAATGTTTTATATAGAGAGGTTTCAAGAACATGTATTTATGACATATTAACTGAAATTTTATCACCTTATTAAAGTGTTTTTTTTTCATGTGACATATTTGATGAATATATAATGAATAAAATATTGGAGGAATGATTTTTTTTGTTGGATATAAATATGCAGCTTTACTCTTGCTTTCAGAGATTTGAGTCTTGTGTTTTCTTTTTTTTTTCCCCAGAGAGAGAAGGACATTCCCCAAGTCACCTTGCAGTGTTGTGTCGAGGCCGAGTTTTTGTCTTTGATGTAATGCATGAAGGATATCTGATGACTGCACCAGAGATTCAGAGGTTTTCAAACTACTTTCTTGAGTCTCATTAGGTTATAAACTTTTACTTGAGTTAAAAAAAAATGTCCGACAGACATTACCTTTTAAAAAGTGACAGTAAGCTGAGAAATAAGAATTTTATGTATGCTAATTCTTAAAAGCCTATTTTTATTTTATTTTTAATTTAAATTAGCTTTTCATTTTACTCATTGTATATGAATAAACTCTCCTTGGAGAAAAGATAAACGTTACAAACATTACTCATCCCATTCGCTGCCCCCAAAATTGATCACTTTTGCTAGCACAGTGTATTCTGTCCTTTCAGACCTATTGCAATGAATTTACATGCACATACAGATTTTTTTTAAAAAGAAATATATATGTATATTTTACATATGCTGCTAAGTTGCTTCAATCATGTCCGACTCTGTGCAGCCCCATAGACGGCAGCCCAACAGGCTTCCCCGTCCCTGGGATTCTCCAGGCAAGAACAGTGGACGGGGTTGCCATTTCCTTCTCCAGTACATAAAAGTGAAAAGTGAAAGTGAAGTTGCTCAGTTGTGTCCGACTCTTTGCGACCTCATGAACTGCCGCCTACCAGGCTCCTCCGTCCATGGGATTTTCCAGGCAAGAGTACTGGAGTGGGGTGCCATTGCCTTCTCCAATATTTTACATACGCATGCATGCTAAGTCGCTTCAGTCATGTCCGACTCTGTGCAACCCCATGGACAGCAGCCCACTGGGCTCCTCTGTCCACAGGATTCTCCAGGCAAGAACACTGGAGTGGGCTGCCACTTCCTTCTCCTATTTTACATATAGTATGTAGTAAAAGTGAAAGTTGCTTAGTCATATCCGACTCTTTGTGACCCCATGGACTGTAGCCTGCCAGGTTCCTCTGTTGTGCCCTTCTCCGGGTGATATTCCCAACCCAGGGGTTGAACCCAGGTCTCCCACATTGCAGGCAGATTCTTTACCATCCGAGCTACCAGGGAAGCCCATAGTATGTATTATATATATATATGTGTGTGTGTGTGTGTGTGTNAAAATGTCCGACAGACATTACCTTTTAAAAAGTGACAGTAAGCTGAGAAATAAGAATTTTATGTATGCTAATTCTTAAAAGCCTATTTTTATTTTATTTTTAATTTAAATTAGCTTTTCATTTTACTCATTGTATATGAATAAACTCTCCTTGGAGAAAAGATAAACGTTACAAACATTACTCATCCCATTCGCTGCCCCCCAAATTGATCACTTTTGCTAGCACAGTGTATTCTGTCCTTTCAGACCTATTGCAATGAATTTACATGCACATACAGATTTTTTTTAAAAAGAAATATATATGTACATTTTACATATGCTGCTAAGTTGCTTCAATCATGTCCGACTCTGTGCAGCCCCATAGATGGCAGCCCAACAGGCTTCCCCGTCCCTGGGATTCTCCAGGCAAGAACAGTGGACGGGGTTGCCATTTCCTTCTCCAGTACATAAAAGTGAAAAGTGAAAGTGAAGTTGCTCAGTTGTGTCCGACTCTTTGCGACCTCATGAACTGCCGCCTACCAGGCTCCTCCGTCCATGGGATTTTCCAGGCAAGAGTACTGGAGTGGGGTGCCATTGCCTTCTCCAATATTTTACATACGCATGCATGCTAAGTCGCTTCAGTCATGTCCGACTCTGTGCAACCCCATGGACAGCAGCCCACTGGGCTCCTCTGTCCACAGGATTCTCCAGGCAAGAACACTGGAGTGGGCTGCCACTTCCTTCTCCTATTTTACATATAGTATGTAGTAAAAGTGAAAGTTGCTTCGTCATATCCGACTCTTTGTGACCCCATGGACTGTAGCCTGCCAGGTTCCTCTGTTGTGCCCTTCTCCGGGTGATATTCCCAACCCAGGGGTTGAACCCAGGTCTCCCACATTGCAGGCAGATTCTTTACCATCCGAGCTACCAGGGAAGCCCATAGTATGTATTATATATATATATATGTGTGTGTGTGTGTGTGTGTGTGTATAGCATGTACATATAATACTGTATAAGGAAATGGCAGCCTACTCCAGCATTCTTGCCTGGGAAATCCCATGGGCAGAGGAGCCTGGTGGGCTGCAGTCTGTGGGGGTCACAGATAGTTGAACACGACTGAGTGATTAAACAGCAAGCAGAGTATTATTTTGGATGTTTATATTTTTAAAGTCAGCATTGTGGAAAATTTCCAAAGGTAGAGGGAATTATATAATGAAGCTCCTTCATGTAGTCATCCCTAGATTCAACAGCTATTATAGTAACTCCTAGCTTCAACAATTATAAATTCATTGTTTTATTCAGCTATACCTCCTTGTGCCCCTCCCATCACTCCCCCACAGATTATTTTAAAGAAAATCTCAGATGTAATATCCTTTCACTATAAGTAGTAAACTTCTCTAAGATATAAGGACTCAAAAACATAAACATAAAAAAATCACCACACCTAATGACTTGCTTCTCCTAAAATATTAACAAGAATTCTTTAATATATTAATACACAATCAGTTATTCAAATTTTCTGGTTTGTCTTCTAAAATTGTATGTATGTGTATATATTTTAAATTATTTTTATTGAGCATTACAAGCCTGTACAGAAGCACACACAGAAGGCCACAGTTAAATACTCATGCATCTACCACCCAGGTCAAGATACAGAACATTTCCATTATACCCCTTATACCAGAAATCCCCCTTCTCAAGTGTAATCATTTAGCTTGCTTGCAATTTTTATTAATACAAAAAGTGCTGCTGTGAAAATTCTTGTGTAAGTCTTTGATGTATACATGCATGCATTTCTGTTTCATTACACTCAGGAGAGGACTTGGGGAATCTTAGTTTATGTGTATGTTCAGCTTCAGTGGTCATGCCAGTTTTCCGAAGTATTTGTGCTGATAAACACTTCCCACTAGTGTAGGAGTGTTGTAGGCATTCATTATACATTCTCGATATAAAGCTTTTGTGGATTTGAAAGTGTCTCTTTGATCATAAGAAATTCTTCATTTGAATGTAGTCCAATATAACAATATTTTAGCGTATGGTTTATACATTTTGTGTACTGTTGATATTTTTTCTAATTTTTAAAAATTGGAGTATAATTACTTTACAATATTGTGTTAGTTTCTGCTGTACAGTTGGATGAATCTACTATATTTGTACATATATCCCTTCCCTCTTGAACCTCCCTCCCTACTCTCACCCTTCTAGATCATCACAGAGCCCTGAGCTGAGCTCTCAGTGCTAAGCTGAGCTCAGCAGCTTCCCACTAGCTATTTTACATATGGAGTGTGTCTATGTCACTGTTACTTTCTTGATTCCTCCCACCTTCTCCTTACCCCCTCTATGTGAATAAGTCCGTTCTCTATGTCTTTGTCTCTGTTCTTGCCCTGAAGATAGGTTCAAGAGTACCATTTTTTAGATTCCATATATATACATTAATAAACA
>SJYW01009752.1:876669-887886 GCA_006410735.1 Raphicerus campestris | reverse complement strand
GTAGTCCAAGGGACTCTCAAGAGTCTTCTCCAACACCACAGTTCAAAAGCATCAATTCTTCGGCACTCAGCCTTCTTCACAGTCCAACGCTCACATCCATACATGACCACAGGAAAAACCATAGCCTTGACTAGACGGACCTTAGTTGGCAAAGTAATGTCTCTGCTTTTGAATATACTATCTAGGTTGGTCATAGCTTTTCTTCCAAGGAGTAAGCGTCTTCTAATTTCATGGCTGCAGTCACCATCTGCGGTGATTTTAGTTTAGTGAGTTGGTCAGTCATGTCCAACTCTTTGTGACCCAATGGACTGTAGCCTGCCACGCTCCTCTGTCCATGGAATTCTCCAGGCAAGAATATTGGAGTGGATACTCTTTCCCTTCTCCCAGGGTTCTTCCTGACCCAGGTATCAAATCCAGGTCTCCTGCATTTCAGGCAGATTCTTTACTGTCTGAGCCACCAGGGAAGCCCATGAACAGCGTAGATATTTTCTTTCTCTTTTAGGAAAGGAAACCATGGCTTAAGAAGGTAAATGAATTGCAGAACTGAGACTAAAACCTCTTCCTGTGTAATGCTAAAACTCTATGCTAGATGCTAAAATGATTTTATAAAATATCTAGAATTTTTACTTTCTGGCCTCTTGAGAAACTTGCAGCATGATGAACATGTAGCACTATTTAAATGTGATATTTATGTTATCTAGAAAGTGTAGCCCATCTTGGAAATAAGATATGTGGCTCTAGTTTCAAATAGTGTTCAGAGATCAAAGATAAAAGGAATTTCACTGTCCATTAAACATGTGAAGAAACCAGTCTTCAGTTGGAAAGCCAGTAGAACTATGACCTCCACTGGATTTCAAGTATATAGAAATGGTGAACTAGTGACATGGTGGATGTTCTCTAAATCCTTAGTTCTGTGAATAATTAGGGCTCCCCCTGTGGCTCAGGGTAAAGAATCCTCCTGTAATGCAGGAACCACAGGAGATACAAGTTCAATCCCTGGGTCAGGAAGATCCTTTGAAAGAGGGCATGGCAACCCGCTCCAGTATTCTTGTCTGGAGACTCTCCAAGGACAGAGGAACCTGGAGGGCTGCAGTCCATAGGGCCACAAACAGTCAGACACAACTGAATCAATTTAGCACACATATGAGCAGAATACTTAGCTTTTATAAATAGAGAGGTAATAAAATGATTTTGAATAATTCCCAGATTAGTGCATTGGCAGCTAAAAATTTCCCAAGAAATTTGCTTAACCAGTGTTTCACTGATTTTTTCAGTACAGATTAGATTACCTGTAAGATTTCCTATAAAAAGAATTCCAGCTGAAATCTATTTTTCTCTTTCCTCGTGCAGGACTTAATTGCATTTTCTAGGCTATCTTGCAGTTTAGTCATGTGACTGGGTCTGAGCCAATATGATGTGAGTGTAAGTGATCTAGGACAAAGAAACTTCCAGACTCTTCTCTGTTCTTCTCCTTTATGTGGTCAGAGACAAAGAAGGTCATTGAGACAGCATTGGAAGCTGTATGCTGAAGATGGCAGAACCTCTGCCAACCTGAGTCCCTAAAAGACTGCATGGAGCAGGAATTGTCTCTCTACCACCAACCACCTCTGCTGACCTGGGATATCCCTGTTCAAGTCTTAGGTGAGAAATAATCAAGCTTTCATTGTGTTGAGTTACTACATTTGTATTTACTTACTTATTTATTGGCCATGCCTCACATCATGCAGGATCTTAAGTTCCCTGACCAAGGATCTAGCCTATGCCCCCTGCATTGGAAGCATGGAGTCTTAACCAGCGGACCACCAGGGAAGTTCTTGAGCTGCTACATCTTTAGCTTCTTTTTTGCAGCAATTTTGCTCACATAAACCATTACCAAGTCATAATGTACTCTGCAACTGCAGAGTATTTTTTTTTCAATATTATTATTCTAAGCTCAGCTCTCTACCAGCTTAATTTTTATGACATACGCCAACCTGTTCATTTTAATAATATGTTCACAATAATAAAAATATCTGCATTGCCACTCTACAATTTCTCTTAAACTGTTATCATGACAATTTTAAATCAAGAAAATTCAGTGGTTCCTGACACCAATTATCCAAGCTTGGATGATGTGATGCAAGAAACAAACAAGTCATACCCTGTGAGAGAAGCAATTTATGGACTAGGTTGTTCTCACTTACAACCCATGAAACAAACCCAGAGAACCAAGCAATAGGGTTTGATTTAGAAGCTCCAGGGAGGCCCTTCTCTTTTAGCCTTGTGGAGAAAGGAACACAATTTTTAAAAAAATTAATGGTAATTTGGGTTGCCAATGCTATAATAAGGATTTCTAGCCTCTCCTACTTGATTCATCCGAATATCACTTTCAATTATGCTTTGTATGCTGTGTGTGCTCAGTGGTGTCCTACTCTTTGCAATCTTTTGGACTGTAGCCCACCAGGCTCCTGTGTTCATGGAATTCTCCAGGCAGGAATACTGGAGTGGGTTGCCATTTCCTGCTCCAGCGAATCCTCCCAACCCTGGAGATGGAACTGGGATCTCCCGGGGCTCCTGCCTCGCAGGCAGATTCTTTACCTGCTGAGCCAGCCACGAGGCACTGCTTTATTCTTTTGTTCCCAAACTCAAGAGTTCATAACGACTCTAGCTCTTTACCCTGGCTTTCAAGACTCTAGAATCTGCTCCTACTTGGCCTTCAATCTCATTTCCCACCAGAGAGAGACCTTTCCAAGGAGTGGACTCCCCAGGCTTGAGCGACAGCAGGTACCACACATCCATGACCACACTTTCTCTCCTAGGAAAGAGCAAGTGATGACTGCAAGTGTCCCTGAGTTCTCACTGCCCTGTGATTGCAGGAGACAGGAAGAGTTCCCTTACAGTAATTCTCAATATCATTTCAAAAATACAATATAAGATTTAATCTTCTGTGGCCTCTAGCAGAATCCTCCTGAGGTCTTTAAACCATCAAACCATCTCCATGCCCCACAGATAAATGGAGCTCCTTTATCACCCATGACTCTTTGGTCTGGCCCCAAATGACTTACAGGATTCTCTTGTACAAGCTACATCCTCCCCCTGCCTGATTCTGCTATAGTTCCTGATGTGGTCTCACCCTACTGAGTTCTATGTTCCTAACTCCAGTCTCTTCCTGAATGCAGTTGAATCCCCCTACCAGCTTTGCCACCCCAGTCACCTCAGAAAATGCTCCTCTCCCAATGCCAGTACTCTCGGCTTTTACAAATTTTGCCCATCATCCTGTCCCATATCTGTGAGAGGACCCTGTGATTCAAACCAGAACGTGTAGCAGGAGCTCAGCAAATGCCTGGTGATCTCATCACTTTGAATTGTTGAGTTGAGATGTGTGGTAACTCACTTCAGTCGTGTCTAACTCAGACCCTATGGACAGTAGCCCACCAGGCTCCTCTGTCCATGGGATTCTCCAGGCAAGAATCCTGGAGTGGCTTGCCATGCCCTCCCCCAGGGGATCTTCCTGACCCAGGGATAGAACTCGCATCTCTTATGTCTCCTGCATTAGCAGGAGAGTTCTTTACCACTTTTGCCACCTGGGAAGCCCATGTATCACTCTTTGTACTCCTCTTATTTAAATTCCTGATAATAATATAATCATTTATTAACTGAGTCCACCGTCAGATTTTCCAACTCAGCGGTCTGGGTGGAGCCTGAGAATTAATATTTCTAACAAGTTCCCAGAGGGCGAGGCTGATAGTGGGAGGACTGCATTTGAGAACCACTGCCCTCTGCATCCCCAGCCCTAAACCAAGTGTCCCAAGCATACTGACAAGGTAATCTCCCTTACTCGTCAAGGAGATCAACGCTGTGGGCTGGACTTCCTCTCAGTCATCGCAGGATCATCACAAAGAAACAAAAGCTATGAGTCAGGAGACTCCTATTGTCCCCTGTCAAGCTACTGATGGGTTCCTGTGAGGGTGTGGGAGCCCAGCTGAGAAGCCCTGGTGAGTGCTGAGCACAAAGGTGGATGAGCGTTACAGGGGAAATTACAGCAGCTACCAAACAGACAGGCGGCGTGAGTCGTGGCAGCGCTATCTGAGAAGCAATATTACGACAGAACGGATCCCAAGGCCACTGACAGCTAGCTCTGACAGGCCCTCTTATCCACAGGAACAAAGTACATGCTGTGCTCTAGGTAAACCTCCAGGGATCACTTTAGCCCAGATCCCTGACAGGCTAATAGGAGATTTTCTTTTTCATGGCGAGGGAGCCGTTCTCTCCTGATGCCTTTCTGAATATGTCTGTGGCTGATAACAGACTCATTTCCCTTGGAAAATGTCCTTTCCTTCTCTCTCTCTCTCTTTCACAATTCTGAATTTCCTTAAAGGAATGAAAGGGGGAGAGAGAGAATGAAGGAATAAACAGCAGTTTTTCATGATGGTCCTTTATCCATCTCATGCTGATGGGTCCAGACTACAAATGTCAAGGCCAGGGGATAGCCTCTCACCTGCCTTATTCACTTCTCTGGTGAAGCAGGCACCTGGACAGCCTCATCCACATCCCTCATGGATACCAAGCTGCCATCATCAAGTGGTCAAGCCCTCCCTCCTCCCAATGATCTGACTATCTGGGAGCAGGAGCCAGAGGGGCTGCTGCTGGAAGCCACAGGTCATCTGAAAGCTGCGGCTGTCCCTGGAATCTTGTGGGAAAGGGGGAAGGGGCAGGGCTGTTCACCCAGGCTACTTCTCCTCCATTTATGGCCTCCAGGGTATCCCACCACCTCCCTTGCCTCAAACTGTCTGGGCCTCTCAGATATGCAAGTGACTCATTTTCCATCCATCAGAGATGAGACTTAAATAAATAAAAAGGTACTTTGTGGGGCGGCTGGGCCTAATGATAAGCAATTATAGGAAGCCAAACGAAGGCAGTGCTTTGTGCGGGGCCTGTGAAATTGGTTAAGCAAAAAGAATAATGGCCCGTTTCGGTGATTCATCCCTTTGCTCATTTCAGAGGGAGCATTATCTCAGTTAAGTGATGCAATTAATATGAAAATGAGAGAATCATTGTTTAAGGAGATGAGAGGGAAGCGGAGAGGGGGCCGGATGCCACAGTGGAAGAATAAGGGCCACTGAGATGGAAATTTGCATAGGTCAGTAGCAATGTGACGCCTCTAGCACAGATTCATAGCTTAGTGCGCATTGTAATACGTCGCCATTAAATTCTCATTATGGTGACCTGTGTCCAACACAATTCAATTTTTCAGAATCTTAATGATAAAAAGTTAATTACACTAAGGTGAAAACCTTTTGTACTGGGCCTTAAAATAAAACATAGAAAGGGCATTGTGAGTACCTCAGGACACTGCCAGGGAAGGGAGGGGGGTGTTAAATTACTGTTTTATTAACCGTAACATGATTTGCAGGTTGATTTTATGTGTATGCGTGTGAGCTTTGCAGATCTTTTGTAATGAAGTCAAGAGTGATAAATAAGGTGTTTGCTTCTTCACTTTTCTTTTTTGCTTCCCTGCTTCTCTGTTGGTATTTTTCCACTCAGTAGTTGGCAGACAGTATTCCNTGCAGGTTGATTTTATGTGTATGCGTGTGAGCTTTGCAGATCTTTTGTAATGAAGTCAAGAGTGATAAATAAGGTGTTTGCTTCTTCACTTTTCTTTTTTGCTTCCCTGCTTCTCTGTTGGTATTTTTCCACTCAGTAGTTGGCAGACAGTATTCCAAGAGCTGGTTAACATATTTGGACGTAGAAAAGGAAGAGGACAGGGATTGAAGTGCACTGTGTGGTGGAGAGCTCAGAGGGTCATGAGCCATGGTGACAGGTGAGGGCTGTCACCAGCTCACTCTGTGTTTTAGGCATGATGTGTCATACCCAAGCAGAGATGGGGAGAAGGGCTTCAAGCAGAGATGGGGAGAAGAGCACGACCTGGTTTTTACAGCATGGAATCACCTGTAGCTGCTGCCTCTTTTCTGCTCTGTGTTGCCGACTTTAAAAAATGTACAATATGAGAGTTTCAAGTTAGGTTTTATTTGGGCCCAAATGAGGACTATAGCCCAGGAGAGCACATTTCAGATAGTGAAGAGTCTAAGCTACTCCATTTTGTTAACAGAAAAACTCCATTTTGTAAGGTTCTGGGAAAAGAGCCTTTGGAAATCTGCTGACCTCACTCTACCACCCATGAGCCAATCGGACCCGAGACCAGAATCTCCTGACTTAACGTTTAGGAACTTGTGGTCTACCTAGGAAATAGGGACCAATCAAAAACCAACATACAGCCCTTTGAAAGAAAGTGACCAATCAGACGTCCCCCTACCTAGAAATTCTTTTTTTCATGAACACTCCTTATATAAGTAATGTAACCCAAACCCCAGGGCTCCTCCCTAGAGCTGCTGTGTCGGTAACGGCGGGAGCCCCAGCTCGAGCTTGGTAATAAAAACTCTCTTGCTTTTGCATCGATATCGGCTCCCTGGTGGTCATTGGGAGATTTCGCGACTTGGGCATAACAATAGCTCTAAGAAACAGCTCCAGAGAGGTAGAGGGAAGGTCTGTATATATGTGACTTCAGTGAACAGGGAGTTCACTCAATCAAGCACATATTTTTGCAGAAGGTTTCTGCTAGTCACAGGAAGCAAGGGTCACCATGAAGGACTTTATTGCTTTTCTAGATGTGAGGAGATGCAAGAACTGGGCTCGTAAAATCAGCTCTTGAAAATATCTAAGACTTGTTCTGCCAGACTTTCCAGAGCACAGAGTAGCTCATTTCTGATCTCCGTTCTGAGCTCCTTTCAGGAGATGTTGAAGATCAGCAACTGCAGGAGCTCATAATTTGGTCTTTGTTGAGGTAGATGGGAAATGCCTTGGCAAGTGCCAGTTAGTTGACAATGCCTTTGACCCAATTATCTAAACTCTCAGGGTTTTAGCATCCTCTTGGGAGAAAAAGATCATGTTACCTTTCTTGAGGGAATTGCTATGAGGACTTGGGATCAACAATATACCCTGGAGCCAAGGCATTGTGCTATGGGGAAGAGAGAAACCTAGGACTGAGGTTCTCCCTACCCGAGCCGCTGCTGTGTGGAGATCCCAGGATGGGGAGGGAACCCCCCATCACCATGACTGGCCAGGAGGCAAAAACTTAAATGGAAGACTTAGAGGGGTAAGAAGTGTTAAGTAGTGAGAATAGGAAAAAGGAGTCCAGAATGGTGGAGACTAAAAGACAAAGAAGGGAAAAGCTACCAAAAATAGAACAAAGAAAGGTCCAAGGACCAGAGTGAGAACCTCAGGAAAACAAACAGCCCTCCTGGGGGTGGAGGAGAAAAAAGCATATAAAACGAGGAACCAAAATTGGGCCATGGGTTTCTCTTCTCTGCATCTTTTGGGTCAGTCTGCCCTCACACCTCGAGGATGTATTTTCTTTTATTTTCTAAATAAAACGGAGCTGTAACACTGGTCCATCCATGGAAATTACATGGGGCTGTAACACTGATCCGTCCATTGCTTCAAATTTTTGTTGTGATAAGACAGAACCAAGGAAATTACAAATCCCCCCAACAGAAGGAAAGACAATATATTAAGACTCAAAGTCATGTCAGGATAGCAGTGACATTCACTTCAAAGGGAAAATGACAACACATCTCAAGAAACTCAAAGAATCACTCTGCCATAGACAGGATATTCCCATAAATTCACTCAGACTTCTCTTTGAAGGTCAGAGAATTGTTGATAATCACTCTCCGAAATGACTGGGAATTGAGGGAGGTGTGATTGAAGTTTATCAGGAGCACACAGGGGGTCATTCAACCAGTTAGATATTCTTTTTGTTTTCTTTCTTTTTGTTTTCTTTCTTTTCCCTTAATTCTCTTTTATTTTTTAAGAGTTCTTTTGTAATATGATGTTCAAAACAGAATTGAAAACTGGAACCCCTATCTCTAAAACATCTGGTCATTTGAATTCTAGTGCCTATGATTCATTATTGCTTATTTACATTGTGCTATTTTTTGGTGATCATATCTCAGCCTGCTTCATATCATTCTCTCCTTTTTAAAAATTATTTGAGTATAAAATAGATAATTAATGAGAAAATACGATATAGCACAAGGAACCCTACTTAATGCCTTCTGGTGACCTGAATGGGAAGAAAGTCCACAAAGAATGAAATATATGTATATGTATGACTGATTCACCTTACCGTGCAGCCTAAACTACACAACATTGAAAAGCAACTATTTGTTGTTATTCCGTTGCTAAGTCATGTCTGACTCTTTGAGACCACAAGGACTGCAGCATATCAGGCTTCCCTGTCCTACACTATCTTCCAGAGTTGGCTTAAATTCATGTCTATTGAGTTAGTGATGCCATCCAACCATCTCATCCTCTGTTGCCCCCTTCTCCTCCTGCCCTCAATCTTTCCGAGGATCAGGATCTTTTTCAATGAGTTACCCCTTTGCATCCGGTGGGTAAAGTATTGGTGCTTCAGTTTCAGCATCAATCTTTCTAATGAATATTAAGGATTGATTTCCTTTAGGATTGACTGGTTTGACCTCCATGCCGTCCAAGGGACTCTCAACAGTCTTCTCCAACACCACCCAGATGGAAAGCATCAATTCTTCAGTGTTCAACCCTCTTTATGGTCCAATCTTCACAAGTGTACATGACTACTGGAAAAACTATAGCAACTATACTCCAGTAAAAATTAACTTAAAAAAATTAAAATTGCATATGTCCACAGAGAGACTGGCTGACTTCTCCAGGTCTGTGAATTTGTAGGCTTGTGATAAATGAGATCAATTAACGTGAGGATTCATAAATGACTTTCCAATTGGCCCTGAAGTTCTAGCATGTGACTGCTTCACTCCTGGACTATGACTTTCAGTGGGAGATGGAAGGTTTNTATATGTATGACTGATTCACCTTACCGTGCAGCCTAAACTACACAACATTGAAAAGCAACTATTTGTTGTTATTCCGTTGCTAAGTCATGTCTGACTCTTTGAGACCACAAGGACTGCAGCATATCAGGCTTCCCTGTCCTACACTATCTTCCAGAGTTGGCGTAAATTCATGTCTATTGAGTTAGTGATGCCATCCAACCATCTCATCCTCTGTTGCCCCCTTCTCCTCCTGCCCTCAATCTTTCCGAGGATCAGGATCTTTTTCAATGAGTTACCCCTTTGCATCCGGTGGGTAAAGTATTGGTGCTTCAGTTTCAGCATCAGTCTTTCTAATGAATATTAAGGATTGATTTCCTTTAGGATTGACTGGTTTGACCTCCATGCTGTCCAAGGGACTCTCAACAGTCTTCTCCAACACCACCCAGATGGAAAGCATCAATTCTTCAGTGTTCAACCCTCTTTATGGTCCAATCTTCACAAGTGTACATGACTACTGGAAAAACTATAGCAACTATACTCCAGTAAAAATTAACTTAAAAAAATTAAAATTGCATATGTCCACAGAGAGACTGGCTGACTTCTCCAGGTCTGTGAATTTGTAGGCTTGTGATAAATGAGATCAATTAACGTGAGGATTCATAAATGACTTTCCAATTGGCCCTGAAGTTCTAGCATGTGACTGCTTCACTCCTGGACTATGACTTTCAGTGGGAGATGGAAGGTTTTCAGAGAACTAAACTGTGGGTAAATGACCTTTCTTTAACTTGAAGCTACTTTTAAAATCTGAGGGTCTGGACTGAAAAAAGGGAATATCAGATTGAAATCAAGGTAACAGAGGTGATGGGGAAAATAACTAACTCCAAAGATGGCTTCACTGAAGAGAAAGCATTTTAAGATGAAAGAAAAATCTTGTCAGAAGATCCCAGAAAAGTTCTAATTTTCACTGGCAGTTAAAATTACTCATGCAGGAGGGACTTCCCCAGATGTCCAGCGGTTAAGACTCTGCTTCTGCCGAAGGAGCTCGGGTTCTATCTCGGGTCAGGGAACCAGGATGCCACATGCCCCGTGGCATGGCCAAAATACAAAAAAGTTATCCATGCAAGCATGTATACAACAGAACACTGCTCTTTTTAAATTTATTTGTACTTTTGGGCCTGGGATGTAGGTTTTAAATGGACCTTGTCTGCACCAACTTCATTAAAATAAACAAAATATTTGTGAAAAAAAAATTAAAAAATAATATACCCTGTTTCACAAAATCAAGGACATAGAGAATAGACTGGTGGTTGCCAAGGAGTAGGGGGTGGGAGAGGGTAGGAGTGGGAATTTGGGTGCTGTGCTGTGCTTAGTCACTCAGTTGTGTCAGATTCTTTGTGACCCCATGGACTGTAGCCCACCTGGTTCCTCTGTCCATGGGGATTGTCAGGCAAGAATACTGGAGTGGGTTGCCATGCCCTTCTCCAGGGGATCTACCCAGCCCAGGGATCAAACCCAGGTCTCCCACATTGCAGGCAGATTCTTTACCATCTGAGCCATGAGGGAAGCCCAAGAATACTGGAGAAGGTAGTCTATCCCTTCTCCAGGGGATCTTCCTGACACATGAATTGAACCAGGGTCTCTTGCACTGTAGGCAGATTCTTTACCAGCTGAGCTACTAGGGAAGCTCCCAGGGAATTTGGGGTTAACAGATGAAAACTGGTATATATAGAATGGATAGACAGTAAGGTTCCTCTGTATAGCATAAGGAACTATATTCAGAATCCTGTGATAGACCATAATGGAAAAGAATATGAAAAAGAATGTATCAGTTTAGTCACTCAGTCATGTCCAACTCTGTGACCCCATGGACTGCAGCATGCCAGGCTTCCCTGTCCATCACCAACTCCCAGAGCCTACTCAAACTCATGTCATTTGCGTCAGTGATGCCATCCAACCATCTCATTTTCTGTCGTCCCCTTCCACCTTCAATCTTTCCCAGCATCAGAGTCTTTTCCAGTGAGTCAGTTCTTCACATCAGGTGGCCAAAGTATTGGAGTTTCACCTTCAACATAAGTCCTTCCAATGAATATTCACAACTGATTTCCTTTAGGATGGACTGGTTAGATCTCCGTGCAGTCCAAGGGACTCTCAAGAGTCTTCTCCAACACCACAATTCAAAAGCATCAATTCTTTGGCACTCAGCTTTCTTTATAGTCCAACTTTCATATCCATACATGACTATTGGAAAAACCATAGCTTTGATTAGGAGGACCTTTCTCGGTAATGTCTCTGCTTTTTAATATGTTGTCTAGGTTGGTCATTGCTTTTCTTCCAAGGAGCAAGCGTCTTTTAATTTCATGGCTGCAATCAC
>SJYW01009752.1:849972-869086 GCA_006410735.1 Raphicerus campestris | reverse complement strand
TCATGCAAAGAGTTGACTCATTGGAAAAAACTCTGATGCTAGGAGGGATTGGGGGCAGGAGGAGACGGGGACAACAGAGGATGAGATGGCTGAATGGCATCACGGACTCGATGGACATGAGTCTGAGTGAACTCTGGGCGATGGTGATGGACAGGGAGGCCTGGTGTGCTGCGATTCATGGGGTCGCAAAGAGTTGGACATGACTGAGCGACTGAACTGAACTGACCAACTAACACTTTCACTTTTGGCTTCCCAGGTGGCACAGTGGTGAAGAATCCACTTGCCAATGCATGAGATGCTGACGCTCCAAAACTTTGGTCACCTGATGTGAAGAGTCGGCCCATTGGAAAAGACCCTGATGCTGGGAGAAATTGAAGACAAAAGGAAAAGAGAGCAGCAGAGGATGAGGTGGTTAGATAACATCACCATCTCAATGAACATGAATCTGAGCAAACTGAGGGAGACAGTAGAGGACAGGGGAGCCTGGGGCGCTGCAGTCTGTGAGGCTGCAAAGAGCTGGACATGACTGATCAGCAACAGCTCTGTTCATCTTGTAGGATGGTTAGTATAAATAAGTGATAATGGAGGTGAAAGGAATATGATATTACAAAATTTGGTGGAGACATTGAATCATTATCAGGGTCTTCATAGGTTCTCTTAATATTATCAGATTACTGAACACATAGTTGCTATCATAAAACATTCACAGTCTGGTATGTGAGGAAGAGCTTGTTATCACCACTATTTCGTGAAAGAGAGAATTGAGATTCAGAAAGATTAGGGACTACTTCTCTGCCTCATATAAGGAAAACACATTGGCTCTGGAGGACAAAGACTTGCATTTGAGGGCCACCTCTCTTAAGTATTAGCTGGGTAAGTTTGGAAAGATCACTTTTCCTCTCTCTGTCTTAATTAGAGAGACTAGTATCTTTTCCTCCTTATAATTTCACAAGGTTCTTAAGAAGATCACAGAACCAATATGTCAAAATTCTCTCAAGGATTTTTAATGACTTTGATAAGAGTAATTTTTGGCTCTGTCTCTCAAGTCACTCTGTACCAGTAGAAGTCATATAAGTTGAACTTTATGCTGTTGCAGGTTGCTTGCTATTTAACTGGGAGAGGACTGAGTGCAGGAGACTCAGGTTTTCAGATGGATCATTCTACTATGGAGTGTTCAATTGGAGGCCTTTAAAGTGCAATCTCATACAAGCTGTCATCAAGCTAGAACCGCACTGGATGGTATCTTTGAAAGATTCTTTCAACTTCATTTGTGATAATTGTAGCAATGAGTACTAACTTATAATAAGGGGTATCTGGTTTAACCAATATTTGTTGAGGCAGTTCACTATACTAGTGTGCATACATAGAGCTTAACACTGGATTGTCCAATCTGACTTACATGACTCAAAGATCTTACCCACTACCACGATTTAATAATTCCAGTGATAAAAGCAATTGAGTGACACAGGCTGAGCAGGGAGTGGTTTGGGACATTCCGAATGACTCCCAGGTCTTTCCTTCCTGCATCCGGGTGGCCAGTCATGATAGGTAAAGTCTCTTAGTGAGGTTTGCAGGTTACAATTCACAGAGGGCTTCCCTGGTGGCTCAGACAGTAAAGCATCTGTCTGTAATGCAGGAGACCTGGATGTGATCCCTGGGTCTGGAAGATCCCCTGGAGAAGGAAATGGCAACCCATTCCAGTATTCTTGTCTGGAAAATCTCATGGATGGAGGAGCCTGGTAGGCTACAGACCATGGGGCCACAAAGAGGTGGACACGACTGAGCGAATTCACTTCATTTTATTCACAGAAGAGAGTGTTTGGGTTAAGAAACATTATATAATCCAGACAACTGTGCAACTTAGCTTAGGTGCCCTGGGAAATCACTGAAAGTGAGAATGTTAGTCACTCAGTCATGTCTGATTCTTTGTGACCCTGACCCAGACCGACTCTCTGGTCTGTAGCCTGCCAGGCTCCTCTGTCTATGGAATTCTCCAGGCAAGAACATTGGAGTGGGTTGCCATTTCCTTCCCTGGCAATCTTCCCAACCCAGGGATTGAATCCTGGTCACCTGCTTTGCAGGGAAATTCTCTACTGACTGAGCCACCAAAATCATTAAATCCATAGATTCTAGATTTGTTTGCCACACACTGTTCTAAACCAGAAACATCCTGATAAGCGCTTCTCAAAAATAATTATCCTCTTCTGGGAAATACAGTTTTGTTTGTCAGGAAGTTCAGTTATCAGCATGTCCGTAAGAGGTTAGATTGGGGTGCTTTCCTTTTTTTTCCCCCTAGAATATTCTCTGATAACTGAGAGAGAAATGAATCACATGCCAGTTACTTGCATTGCTTCCTCTCCAGCTAAGTAATGAAATATAATGATGAAGTTCTCTTTGACCAATTTACTTAGGAAAGAAAGGCAATAGTCAGACAAATTTAATAGGAATAGTTAGTCTACTGGGTGCTGATCAAGAACATTAATATGGTTAGAAGTTACACCTGTGTGGGACTTCTCTGGTGGTACAGTGGCTAAAACTCTGAGCTCCCAATTCAGGGGGCCAGGGTTCAATCTCTGGTTGGGGAACTGTATCCCAGATACTATGACTAAGAGTTTGCATGCTGTAACTAAAGATACCACATGCTGCAATTTAAAGAGGTCCCACATGCTGCAACTAAAAAGATCCTGCACATCCCATATGCCACAGCTGAGTCCTGGTGCAGCCAAATAAGTAGGTTTTTTTTTGTTTTTTTTTAGTTATACCTGTAAGAAGAATCCCAATTTCAAATGTTAATTGCAATTTGGAATGTCTGTCCTTGTGAGTTTTAGTTTGGGATTCATATTGGAAGCTGCCACCATTTTATTCCAGCCCTGACTAGACAGACATGCCATTCACACAGCATGCCTTCCTCAATCAGCAGTTTGTCTTTCCCGTACCTTAGCTTCAGTCACTCTGAAAGATGACTGTCTTGAGACTGCCGCCAAGGCCTGCCCAAGTGAATTTTGTGTTTGCAGAATAGTCTGTACTTTTATAGACCATTTCATAAATATATCAAGTTAGATAAAAATTTGTTTAGCAGTTTTAAGCAGTGCAGGAACAGATACACTCACAGAAATGCATTTTATTTATGTACATGCAGAAGGTAAACAATGAAGGTATGCATAGAAAGTTGTAGGAGCAGATACCATGGGCATGCATAGGCTGAGACTTAGAATTGTGATTTGAAAGACTCAGACTTTGAAAGACTCAACTGGAATTTGGAGCATCATAGGAAGATTATGTTGTTTTTGTTTAGTCCCTCAGTCATGTCCAACTCTTTTGTGACCCCATGGAATGTTGCCTACCAGGCTCCTCTGTCCCTGTGATTCTCCTGGCAAGAATATTGGAGTAGGTTGCCATTTCCTCCTCCAGGGGATCTTCCAGACCCAAGAATCAAACTTGCATCTCTTATGTCTCCTGCACTGGCAGGAGTGTTCTTTGCCACTAGTGCCACTTGGGAAGGTCTAAGCAGATTACAGTCAAATCAAGAAGAACCAGGACCTGAGAGCATAAACAACTCTACACATGTCAAAACTACAAGCAATCTGGCCTTTGCTAAACACTAAGGGCAAGACAGGAGGGGTAGATGTCAGAGCTGGTGTGGCAGGCAAAAACCAGACAAGTCACGAGAATGCTGTAGCTGCCATAAAAGGACTTGGACTTTATCCTATTGACATGAAATAGGGTTGAGATACAGCCACTCCAATGCCAGTCAGCTGTGATAGGTGGAAGGCTTTTTTGTCTTTGACGACTACAGAGGATGAGATGGTTGGATTGCATCACCAATTCAATGGACATGAGTTTGAGCAAGCTCTGGGAGCTGGTGATGGACAGGGAGGCCTGGTGTGCTGCAGTTCATGGGGTCACAAAGAGTCGGACACGACTGAGCAGCTGAACTGAACTGAGAGTTAATTTGCAATGCTCTGTTAGTTTCGAGTGTACTGTAAAGTGACTGAGTTATACACACACACACACACACACACACACATATAGTTGTTCAGTCGCTAAGCCATGCCCGACTCTTTACGACACCACGGATTGCAGCAGGCCAGGCTTCTCTGCTCTTCACTATCTCTGGAGTGTGTTCAAATTCATTTCCATTGAATCAGTGATGCCATCTAACCATCTCATTCTCTGTCACCCCCTTATCCTTCAATCTTTCCCAGCATCAGGATATTTTCCAGTGAGCTGGCTCTTCACATCAGGTGGCCAAAGTATTAGAGCTTCAGCGTTAGCATCAGTCCTTCCAGTAAACATTCAAGGCTGATTTCCTTTAGGACTGACTGGTTTGATCTCCTTGCGGGCCAAGGGACTCTCAAGAGTTTTCTCTAGCACAATTCAAAAGCATCAATTCTCTGGAGCTTTTTTGGATTCTTTTCCCTTATACTTTATTAGAAGATATTGAATATAGTTCCCTGTGCTATACAGATTATCCTTGTTGTTTACCTATTATATATATATATAATAGTGTGAATATATATATATATATATTTCTCTTTTAAAGATTAAATCTGACCTTCTGTGCTGTCAAATTGATTTTACTCCTGTCCTTAGCACTAATGAGGAAATACAACTAAGAGTGATGATGTACTGGTAAGTGTTTAACAACTGATTTTCCAAAAATTTCCACTTTGGCTGATTTCAAAGTTCCAAGGTGAGGCCATTAAAGGAAGAGTTAGGAAGAGATGCACATGATCATTCTTGAAGTATAAACTGCTCCTTCTGGTCACTGCTACTGCTGCTACTGCTGTTAAGTCACTTCAGTCGTGTCCGACTCTGTGCGAACCCATAGACGGCAGCCCACTAGGCTCCTCTATCCCTGGGATTCTCCAGGCAACAGTACTGGAGTGGGTTGCCATTTCCTTCTCCAATGCATGAGACCCAGGCTCCTCTGTCCATGGGATTTTCCAGGCAAGAATACTGGAGTGGGTTGCCATTTCCTTCTCCAATGCATGGAAGTGAAAAGTGAAAGTGAGGTCGCTCAGTCGTGCCCGACTCAGTGACCCAGGCTCCTCTGTCCACAGGATTTTCCAGGCAAGAGTACTGGAGTGGGGTGCCATTGCCTTCTCCTCTGGTCACTGTAGGGACTCAAAACAACAAAACAAAGGATTCGCCCTCCTAAGAGGATGGTTGAGATCACAGTTACTTTTTTCCTACATTTAAAAGAAATGTTTAGATAAATTATACTTTCAGGACAAAGCATTCTAGACTTTATAACTAGTGCTTGACCTTTTAAACCAGTGGTACCAAAACATGGGGCTTCCCAGGAGGTGCCAGTGGTAAAGAATTATTCTTGTCTGGAAAACTCCGTGACAGAGGAGCCTGGTGGGCTACAGCTCATGGGGTTGCAAAAGAGCCCCACACAACTGAGGGACTAAACTACGAAAACCAAATTGTGAGCAGTGCTGCCCCCTAGAGGTCATCCGAAAATTTGTGGTTCAGTTGCAAAGTCCTGCTTGGCTCTTTGTGATCCCACGGACTGCAGCACTCAGGCTTCCTTGTCCTTCACCACAGCCCTGAGTTTGCTCAAACTCCTGTCATTGAGTCGGTGATGCCATCCAGTCATTTCATCCTCTCTATCTTCCTTCTCCTCCTGCCTTCAGTCTTTCCCAGCATCAGGGTATTTTTTCAATGAGTGAAAATCTGGGACGTTGTAAGTGCTTAATGGGCAAAGGTCAGGAATGCTGAATATTCTGCCCTGGGAGAGACAGTCCTGCACAATAAAGAGTTGTTCTGCCCTCAAACTCTATGGCACAGTCCTTGGAAAAAGCAGCTTTACACTGTTCCTCCCACAGGTTGGCTTTCTGCCAGACGGTAGAGCTTTATTAATATATTCTGCTAAACTTTCGTGAGCAATCATACCCTGCTGCTTATAAGACAAGGAAGTCCTATGCTTAGTGACAGATGCTTATTTTATTCCAAAATGATTGAAATAAAATGCACTGGAATGAAACTTTTTTTTTCCCTATTAACCTTTAGCAGCATTTATAATGACCATGTTAAATCAAACCTCATTACAATGTAATGGGGCCTGACTGAAATACTGCAGGTATGATGCTGAGTAATTTCATAAATTATTAAATGGTAATTGAAGGTAATATGGCAGAATACATTCTACTCCTGAGGGGGAAAATACAGAAGACTTTGGAGGGAAATACAGTTGGTGAAAATATAGCATTTAGAAAAGGGTTGGGAGAAAAGTGGAGACGCCATAGAAGACGTGAATAAGCCCTTTAATTTTTGACATTGGACTAAAATAAGCAATTTTGACACTGACTTGAAACACTGCAGACATTCAGAGTCTTTTCTCACTTCCGGTGTTCAGGGATTCTTCAAGACAAAAGAATCAAAGTCAAATTATTGTTTAATGCTAAATGTCTCTTGATGTCATGCCTTTATTTCCATTACAGTTCACTTCCAGCCCTCACTTACCTAAACAGCTTTTCAGAAGCTTAAAAAAAAANTGTTCTGCCCTCAAACTCTATGGCACAGTCCTTGGAAAAAGCAGCTTTACACTGTTCCTCCCACAGGTTGGCTTTCTGCCAGACGGTAGAGCTTTATTAATATATTCTGCTAAACTTTCGTGAGCAATCATACCCTGCTGCTTATAAGACAAGGAAGTCCTATGCTTAGTGACAGATGCTTATTTTATTCCAAAATGATTGAAATAAAATGCACTGGAATGAAACTTTTTTTTTCCCTATTAACCTTTAGCAGCATTTATAATGACCATGTTAAATCAAACCTCATTACAATGTAATGGGGCCTGACTGAAATACTGCAGGTATGATGCTGAGTAATTTCATAAATTATTAAATGGTAATTGAAGGTAATATGGCAGAATACATTCTACTCCTGAGGGGGAAAATACAGAAGACTTTGGAGGGAAATAAAGTTGGTGAAAATATAGCATTTAGAAAAGGGTTGGGAGAAAAGTGGAGACGCCATAGAAGACGTGAATAAGCCCTTTAATTTTTGACATTGGACTAAAATAAGCAATTTTGACACTGACTTGAAACACTGCAGACATTCAGAGTCTTTTCTCACTTCCGGTGTTCAGGGATTCTTCAAGACAAAAGAATCAAAGTCAAATTATTGTTTAATGCTAAATGTCTCTTGATGTCATGCCTTTATTTCCATTACAGTTCACTTCCAGCCCTCACTTACCTAAACAGCTTTTCAGAAGCTTAAAAAAAAATCTCAATCAATAAACTAATTGTGCTTGTTGTGAAAGCAAACTAAAATTCTAAAAAACGTAGATTTTGCAGGTCTCATCGTCACACATAGCCTTCACTGTAAATAGGACGTTCTTTCAGATTTGCACACGTTATTCTTTGTAAGTTTACTTTTTCTCAATAGGTTATATTATAGGGATGGTCCTAAAATGGACTCTTTTCACTTACTATTATCTTTCTATGTCTATACAAGCAGATTTAAACTTAAACATTTGCTGATTTAATTTAACTCTATAATATTTTAAAATTGAAGTAAAGTTGATTCACAGTATTTTATTATTTTGTTAGTTTCAGGTATACAGCTATTCTGATTGAATATTCCTGTAGACTGCACGCCACTTAAAGTTGCTGTAAATAATGGCTATGTCTCCCTCGGCTGTGCAGTGCATCCTTGTGGGTTCTTTGTCTTATACATGGTAGTGTGTGCCTTTTAGCCCCTATACCTGCTTCGCCCTCCCCCTTGCCTCTCCCCACTGGCAACCACCAGTTCGTTCCCTCTGTAAGCTGGTTTCTGTTTTGTTGTATTCATTCATTTGCTTTATTTTTTAGCTTCCACATGTAAGTGATAAAACACAGCATTTTGTCTTTCTTTGATAGCATAATGCCCTCTAGGTCCATCCATGTTGCTGCAAATGGCAGAATTTCATCCTATTTTATGTCTAAGTAGTATTCCATTGTAGATCACATTCAAAATCCTTCCAACTAGGCTTCAGCAGTATGTAAACCGAGAACTTCCAGATGTACAAACTGGATTTAGAAAAGGCAGAGGGACCAGAGATCAAACTGACAACATTTGCTGGATCATGGAGAAAGCAAAGGAATTCCAGAAAAAAACATCTACTTGTGCTATGTTAAAACATTTGACAGTGTGGGTCACAACACACTGGAAAATTCTGAAAGAGATGGGAGGATGAGACCACCTTACTTGTTTCCTGACAAATATGCATGCAGGCCAAGAAGCAACAATCAGAACTGGATGTAGAACAACAGATGAGTTTCAAATTGGGAAAGGAGTATGACAAGGCTATATACTGTTACTCTGCTTGCTTAACTTATATGCAGAATGAGTTTAATTCAGTTCAGTTGCTCAGTCGTGTCCAACTCTTTGCAAACCNGATGGCCGTGAGTTTGAGTGAACTCCGGGAGATGGTGATGGAGAGGGAGGCCTGGCGTGCTGCAATTCATGGGGTCGCAAAGAGTCAGACACGACTGAGCGACTGAACTGAACTGAACTGAAGTCTCCATCCCAGAATTATGATGGGATATGTAACCACAGAAATCACATAAAGTGCTTTACAAGGATAAAGAGTTATTATCATTAATGATGATGATAAAGTGCCTACTGAAGGGCAGGCAGTCGGGGACAACCACGGGAGCAGCAGCAATAGAGCAGGGCTGATTTTGCCCTTTTTCTAAAGCACTGTCACCTTTAAACCATCTGGAGCTCTTATTAAGTCCCCTAACACACAACTCAGACAAATACTAAACCAACCGTCCTGGCTTTGTCTTACTCATTTTAGACTTTAGCCTTTTGTAACACTCGTGCCTCTTAGCTCACATGTTTTCCCAGTGGGGACATACATTCCAAGAGCTGGGCCTATTTAGAAAAACCTACATCTTTTTGGAAGCTTAATGTCTGTAGGCAAATGAGAGAATGATACAGATTTCCTTATTAAGCAAATGGGCTGTNCATTCCAAGAGCTGGGCCTATTTAGAAAAACCTACATCTTTTTGGAAGCTTAATGTCTGTAGGCAAATGAGAGAATGATACAGATTTCCTTATTAAGCAAATGGGCTGTCTTTCCTGACAGTAAAAAAGGAGGTAATACAAAATGTAGGTCCTTGGGGACAAGACTTGGGCTATTATGCTAAATGTGTGTTTTATTATTTCTGGCAGACAAGGGTGTATGTAGGAGGCGACACTGTTCAGCCTTTTAAATAATGTGTTTGGCTTCAGCTTGAGACCCTAAGGAGCCTTAAGCAGAAGTCTCCGTGGAGTTTTCCACTTGCCTTCCATTCATCTTTTTCTCCCTCATCTGACCCAAGATCCCTACCAAACCTCTTCCCCAGGGTGCAATGCAGATTATTCACTGTACAGAAATATTACAAAGAAATAATATATATCTAGGTTCCAAATGCTCCAAACCATGATTTTTGGTCCCCAAACCTCCTCCTCCTCCTCATCCTTGGTGACCTCTCCACAAAGCCCATTGAAACCCACTTTCCCAGGTCAGAGTCCATGTCCATTCCTCTTGTTCTTACTCCCAAAAGCCACCTCATCTTCAGGCCCTATCAGTTCACAGGCTGGCCTCAAGTCCATTCGGATGTCCAGGGCAGGGATTCAGCCAGAATGGAGGGAAGACTAACTCACACCACACTGCTCTTTATCTACCCATACCTTGAATCCTTAGACTAACCTTAGAATGAAGCATGAAGATAAGGATCAAGAACGAAAAAAGAAGGGTCCTACTAGTCCTGAACCAGTCCCGACACTAGAATGGAGAATGCAAGGAGCTGGCGATGCCTCCTGATTTATGGAGAAACCAGAAAACCAGGAAATTCATCAGGGACATTATATTGCTTAATAATGAGATTCAATTGACTTATAACCAGTTATAAGCTCAGTTGTCTTTCGCTTGACATTGTTAATTGTACTTATTCATTTTTACAGTTGCTAAATGATGAGATATGCTATAGAGTTGTGAAAGAAAAGGAAGGATTTATGCATGTTCTATGCTAGGCTATGTAGCTGAAAGTGAAACTTGAAGTGTTGAAAGAGTTTATGAGAGCTAGTGTCAATCTCCCTCACTCAGAGTCCCAGGCTCTCCAGAAAAGAGATTTTTTTTTTAATTTTTTCATCTTTGAACTTTTTGTTTTATATTGAAGTATAGCCAATTAACAATGTTGTGATAGTTTCAGATGAACAGTGAAGGGACTCAGCCATACATACACATGTATCCATTCTTCCCCAAACCCCCATCCCATCCAGGCTGCCACATAACATTGGGCAGAGTTCCAAGTGCTATACAGTAGGATATTGTTGGTTATCCATTTAAAATACAGCAGTGTGTACATGCCCATCCCAAACCCTCTAACTACCCCCAACCTGACCAACCATAAGTCTCTTTTCTAAGTCTATGAGTCAGAGAAGAGATCTTTGACGAAGGACGCAGCCTGGACCACCATTCCATCTTGTGGCCACGGTGATCAGGCTTCTGTTTGTGGCCTAGGTATACTAAAGCAGTTTGTGACTCCAGGATGGGTTCAAAATGTGTTTCATAATTACTTTCCAGAAATCCCAGGTCTTCTTAGTTATTCAAACTCTGTGATGAGAGAACTGTCTTCGGGGACCAAAATTATCACCATCATCATCATCACCATTATTTTTCTCCAAAATGCTGTGTGACCTTCAGCAAGTTACTTATCACCTTGAGCCTCTATTTCTGGCATGTAACATGTGAGTTAGCATAGCTTCTTCCTCCATACATAGAGCTTCATACAAGGTCCTCAAGTCTTATGGGCTGCTAGTGGTATTAATCATGACAGTATGTGAAGTCAAAAATTACTCAGATTCAAATCTACTGCCTGACCAAAGGACCTCCTACTGTAGTGTGGTTTCTGTCTTTCAAACAAGTCTCACTTATTTTGTTTAGGAGAAGAGATAGAAACAGCAACCACGTTACTCCCCAGAGCCATCCCCCCCGCACACAGGAAAGTAGCTCCATCCCCTAGCCCTGAGTGGATGACAGACTGCCTCTCATGAATCATATCTAGTCTTGTATGCATATATACATAGCATTTCACNACCAAAGGACCTCCCACTATAGTGTGGTTTCTGTCTTTCAAACAAGTCTCACTTATTTTGTTTAGGAGATGAGATAGAAACAGCAACCACGTTACTCCCCGGAGCCATCCCCCCGCACACAGGAAAGTAGCTCCATCCCCTAGCCCTGAGTGGATGACAGACTGCCGCTCATGAATCATACCTAGTCTTGTAATCATATATACATAGCATTTCATNAACCACGTTACTCCCCAGAGCCATCCCCCCCGCACACAGGAAAGTAGCTCCATCCCCTAGCCCTGAGTGGATGACAGACTGCCTCTCATGAATCATATCTAGTCTTGTATGCATATATACATAGCATTTCACACAGAGACAATGATGTTAGAGAAAGATTGCCTCAGTGGCCATTACAAGAATCTCCCTTGTGAAAGACCCTGAAGTTTTGTTTGAGGATAAATAGGACACAAGGCATTTCAGCTAAGGGGAGAGGCCCCGAGCAACACGCACAACAAAAAATAGACGCTCATTTGGAGGCTTGCTAAAGACAGGTCTTTTTTTGTTTTCTTTTTTCTGGCTGAGGGAACTTGTTTTATTAAACTCCTAGTTGTCTTTGCTCTATAAATCTAGGGACACGGCCTGGGAAGGAAGAACTGGCTCTTCTTAGTAGAGAGAGATAAAAAATTTGGAGTTCCTCCAAAGAAAATCTGGAGGGAAGTTCCTTTGAGGGATGGAACTTTCACCTTGGATGAGAAGAGAGACAACGGAATCACAGAAAGGGTGGGATGTCAGTGGGTGAGACTTCTAGTGTTTAGGTATCAACCAGGGGACTCACAGCTTCCATCTGCCCACACTCGAAGCGGGATGAAAAAATTAGACTTAAGGGACTAAGGTGAAACCTACAAAATACACAGTAGGGCCAAGTGAAAATAAGTTTAATGAGTCTTTCTCATTAAACTTATTACANGAGGGATGGAACTTTCACCTTGGATGAGAAGAGAGACAACGGAATCACAGAAAGGGTGGGATGTCAGTGGGTGAGACTTCTTCTAGTGTTTAGGTATCAACCAGGGGACTCACAGCTTCCATCTGCCCACACACGAAGCGGGATGAAAAAAGTAGACTTAAGGGACTAAGGTGAAACCTACAAAATACACAGTAGGGCCAAGTGAAAATAAGTTTAATGAGTCTTTTTCATTAAACTTATTACGNCTCACAGCTTCCATCTGCCCACACTCGAAGCGGGATGAAAAAATTAGACTTAAGGGACTAAGGTGAAACCTACAAAATACACAGTAGGGCCAAGTGAAAATAAGTTTAATGAGTCTTTCTCATTAAACTTATTACAGCTTAAGTAATCAACAGCAATTTACAGAAAGGCTCTCATAAACTATAGTAGTTTACTCATTGTGATATGCATATATCTTCATATTTTAATCTCTCTGCAGTCAGGATTCATCTTACAACTGATGATGTGCTAATATTAAATGGCAATGTTTTGCTTTTTCTTTCTTAGAGGTAATGGTGGATCTTACAATCAGTGGCATCTCAGATTTTTTTTTAATATGGTAGTGGCTTCAATAAATGTGCCAATAACTTCAACTCTCCAAACCATTTCACAAATACTGGCATTATCACAGTCCTTAGGGTTACAGGGTTAGATTCCAGGCCCACAAAAGCAAGTTCTTTTCATTTTCCTTATTTCAACTGACATCTCTCTGAAGTTCAGACAGTTCCTATCCAAGCTCTAACATGAGAGAGCACACAGCCAAGGCGAATTTAATTGTAGCTGACACCTTTGCCCCGAGCTGATTAGCCAGCTAACAATATGCTTTGATTAACTCACTGTGTCAAAAATATTTTGACTCTTTCCACTTTCTTATCAAGACAGAGAAGGGCAGTTCAGAGCACTGCGTCTCCATAAACAATTGTCTTTTAAGTCCAATTAAACTATGCCCTCTGTCTCATTGGCCATTATTCCCAATGAGTGAAGGAAACTTCCATGTTTCTTATTCCACATTTTTCTCCTCAAAGAAGTGGCTTGAGATTTCTAAATCTATCTTAGCCCAGTCGAGACTCTGTAGACCAAAAGCCCAACACAGTGTCTTTAAGAGAAGGATGAGAACACTGCCGAGACTCTTCCTCAAAGAAGTCACATATCTTTAGTAAAAACAGCCAGTCGCAGAACACACACACACACACGTGCTGCTTGGCCTATTTGAATTTCTTGTGAAGGACAGAAGTTTCATATCTAGAAAACAAAGAGACAAAATGGTCAGTGCGTGTGACTGAGTCAACACCCAGGGTCTTGGCATGAGAGTTAATCGAGTTATCTACATGCAAAGGTTTGGTTTTTGTTTTCTTTACTCAGCGTTTTCCAAGGCACAGGCCCCTCTCTCAGGGGAACCCACTCCGGGGCGCCTGACCTTCACAAAGAAAAGAGAACTCTCCCCAGGGCTCCCGCCGGCTTCTCCAGGTGGGTTGCGTTACCTCACTGGATGCCTCGCGGCGCCCATCTCTGCCACTCCAGATTTGGGAATCGGAACCCCACTCCCTTCCAATCAGGGTGCTCGCCCATCTCTCAGGACCGTCTGACCCATGTTCAACTGCTGTTCACGTACAAAGGTTTTTGGTTTTTTTTGTTTTGTTTTTTTTGATTTTAGTAAATTTTTATTCTACACAGATATAGGTAAGTTTGTGTTATCTGAATGCAAATCTAATTAGGTTTGAAATCCTAAAAGTAGAACATTAAGCTAAACGATAACTTTCCTAACACTTTTTTCATTTTTTTTCTTTTTTAATGGCACGTTATGGGAGCCTGGTTAACAATGTGCAACCCTGGAATCACCTCTGATCTCCTCTGTTCACGTGTGCGTGTTTGTGCGCGCATGTGTGTGCTGTGCCACATGGCTTATGGGATCCTACTTTCCTGACTAGGGATTGGATCCATGCCCCTGGCAGTGAAAGCCTAGAGTCCTAACCACTGGACTACCAGGGTATTGCCTATCTTTTTCAGTGTTGAAAACCTAGACAGGTGAGGAATATACTTAAGCCAGAGTGAAGCCTAAGTGGACACTGGAACATCTCTCTATCTGCTCCCTTCCCCAGTACAGGTTTATGAGTCCGTCTTTGCTGAAGAAGAGTAATCCCTGTTTTCCCCAGAGGCTTTCAGTAACAGCACTGATGCCTGAACTCGTACTTCTAAAGANATAGGCTCCAGAACACGTAGAGTATGTGAATCCTCAAAGCCAAGGTCAAAACCCTGGCCCAGGGCAAAGTCTTGACTGTCATTACTGGCCACAGGCTCCCTGGCAGAGGTGAACGTTCAGTGGCCCCTGGACACACAGACACAATGGTACCTCAGTGGGCCCTGTCTCCCTCATCCCCGTCTTGCCCAGTTGATTGCTTGACCAAAATTCAGGGCTTTCCATTTTCAATTTCATGGGCTGACTTTGGCCTATTGTTCTTCTTGACTGATCCTGTCAGTCACAGTATCTACTGCCTCTGTCAGACTAGAGCAATCCACAAATTTGATAAGCAGGCATGACCCAAGTGATTGATAAAAATGTTAAAGAGACAGGCAGAGGANATTGTTCTTCTTGACTGATCCTGTCAGTCACAGTATCTACTGCCTCTGTCAGACTAGAGCAATCCACAAATTTGATAAGCAGGCATGACCCAAGTGATTGATAAAAATGTTAAAGAGACAGGCAGAGGAGCTCTCCAAACACATCCCAGTTCTGCCTCTTTTAAGACAAGCCTGTCTTTCTCCCTTAGAGAGCCCAGAACTGGAAGCACTGTTACAGATATAATCTAATCTGTACATAACAGCATGATCTGCACCTCGCTCACCAATTCTGTGCTACTACTGACCACAGTGAATGACCAGATCTCTCCCAACTCCATCATGGCTCAAGTTGCTGCCAGTGAAAGTACCTCAATGATTTTTTATTCTGCTGATATGAACTCACATCAGTCTGTCTTGTTGGTTTTCTTTTGAACTCAAGTGTAGGCTCTCTGGGGCTTCCCACGTGACACTAGTGGTAAAGAACCCACCTGCCAATGCAGGAGACATAAGAGAGGCAGGTTCGATCCCTCACTCAGCAAAGTCCTCTGGGGGAGGGCAAGGCAACCCACTCCAGTATTCTTTCTTGGAGAAGCCCATGGACAGAGGAGCCTGGTGGGCTACAGTCTGTAGGGTCACAAAGAGTTGGACTTGACTGAAGCACACATGCGCCCACGCACATGTTTGGTTCTTGTTCATTTCTGTCTCATTACACTCAGACTGCTGCTTCAGCCTGTTGAGATCTACTGGGATCCTGGGACAATGGATCAGACACATAGCATCTCTTGTTTCTCCACTTGGTCTAACTCCCAGCACCATTTTATGCTACTTTGTCTCTGAATTCTCANCTCACTCAGCAAAGTCCTCTGGGGGAGGGCAAGGCAACCCACTCCAGTATTCTTTCTTGGAGAAGCCCATGGACAGAGGAGTCTGGTGGGCTACAGTCTGTAGGGTCACAAAGAGTTGGACTTGACTGAAGCACACATGTGCCCATGCACATGTTTGGTTCTTGTTCATTTCTGTCTCATTACACTCAGACTGCTGCTTCAGCCTGTTGAGAGCTACTGGGATCCTGGGACAATGGATCAGACACATAGCATCTCTCGTTTCTCCACTTGGTCTAACTCCCAGCACCATTTTATGCTACTTTTGTCTCTGAATTCTCATTTCAGAGGCATAAACTGCTTCTGAGTGTCCCCAGTGTTCTCTAGTCTTTGAATACATGGAAGCCTCTTCAACACAGAAAAAGTCTCAGATTAACAGAGGTCCACACCCCAGACTCTGACCCACTCACTGGTCCATGCAACAGAAGACCCAGCAGCAAAAGGACATGGTGTGAGCTGCACAAGGCACAGCAGACCAAGGATACGCTGGGAATCTTTCTGCCTCTCTCTGGCTATGGCAGAGGTTGTTCTTTGCTCTCCAACATCATTCTCCCCGCTCTGTAAAGAACAAACCTCCACTTTTAACAAAGCACATGTAACCGGCTGGAATCCAGTAGGATCCAGACAACATTTCCAGCTCCGTTAGACTTGGGAGTGGTCATGAGACAGAAGTTCTGGCCAATGAGATGCAAGAGGTTGTGTCATAAGGGACTTTCAGGAAGGTTTCTTAAAGGGCTAGGGGGTTGGAGGTTGGGTGAGCAATCTTTTGTCCTCACCTGCTGATACTTGCCCTTTTCTTGGAATGTGGACGTGGTGACTGGCTGTCCATCCACTGGCTTTTCCAGCAGTCCTCAAGTTAGAGAAGTGGGTTCTAGAGGATTGTAGAGGAGACAGATTGAAGTGGGGTCTCAAGACCATCAGACCAGTTCTAGACTGCCTCTACATCGGCTTCTTGTACAGAAGAAACAAATAAGCCTCCATTTACTTAAGCCACCTTCCACCATCCGCTTTCTGTTGTATTCGGCTAAAGCTGTCACCAGCTACTTGACTTGGCTTTTGTTCTCCAACCTTGTTTCTCCAGCTACAGAATGAGACTAACAGTGTGATATGGAGGGAGGGAAAAAACACCCTGGATAACCCCACGGTTCTTTATTCCGTTAGCACACTTTTAATCAGCACCTGTCATAGGTTGAGCATTACGCAACACAAAGGGACTTCCCTGGTCCAGTAGTTAAGAATCCACCTTCCAGTGCAGGGAATATGGTTTCTATCTCTGGCCAGAGAACTAAGATCTCACATGCTATGGGGCAGCTAAGCCCCCGTGGCACAACTAGACAGCCCGGATGTCACAACTAGATAAGCTACAAGGAAGAGCTTGCACAGGAATAAAAAAAAAAAAGATGCTAAGAATACAACAGCAAAGACATAAGGAATTCAGTCTGCACATTTTTCCCATAGTTTTCATTTCTTTCTTCCTCTCTTTCTTCCTTTCAACAAAAACATACTAAGAATCAATAGAGGTGCCAGCCCTGGTACAAGCTCTGGGACTGGGGCTACCATATTTAGCAAAAAATTTGCAAAGGCAAAAATAATTTTTTTCAGCATTAAGTATGCCCTCTGCAATTATTTTTATGCTAAAAATGTATTTTCTGTCTATCTGAAATTCAAACTGTCTTATATTTTACTTAGTGTCCTCCCTTGGGCCACCATGGTGAGGACTGAAAGATTTGATCTCAGAGAGCTCCCTGCCCAGTGAGGGGACAGTTAGCAAACCAGCACGTGGTCAGCATCCTCACTGAAGGTAAGGATAAGCAACAGGAAGAAAATCAAGCAGCAGCTTCAGTGACAGGAGAGGCTGGTCCTCCAAGTGTTAGGGAAACACCAGGTATCTGGATGCTGACATGGAGCCAAACAAGCCAGAGGAGGCCAATTTCAGGTGGACGGGGCAGCAAGAGCAAGAGCAAAGCCCTCAGGTGAGAACACGTGTGGAGTGTCCCAAAATCCCAAGGCCAGGCTGGCCAGTATCAAGGAGGAAAAGGTGGGCTTGAGTCAACTCACATAGAGCCTGTAGGCAATAGAAAGGCAATGGATTTGCTTCTAAGAGTAAGGGGCAGCCATTGGCAGCAAGATGGGTAGAAAAGAGAGCATCATACTGAGTGAGTAAGTCATACAGAGAAGGAGAAGTATTGTATGACATCCTTATATGTGGAATCTAAAAGGCAATGATACCTACGAACTTACTTACAAAACAGGACTAGACTCACAGAGAGCGAACTTATGGTTGATGGGGGAAGGGATAGTTAGGGAGTTTGGGATGGGCATGTACACACCGCTGTATTTACAGTGGGTACCCAACAAGGACTTACTGTACCGCACAGGGAACTTGGCTCAGGGTTATGTGGCAGCCTGAATGGGAATGGAGTTTGCAGGAGAATGGATATATGTATGTATCTATTATATATAATATGTATGGCTGCGTTCCTTCATTGTTCGCCTAAAACCATCGCAACACTGTGAATCAGCTATACCCCAACACAAAATAAAAAGTTCTTTAAAAGAAGAGAGTAAGGTGGAGTCGTTAGAGAATTACTGGCAGGGAAGTAGTAAGATTTTAATGCGGTAAGAAGGTCTAGCATAAGAGGTGCCCTCTCGACAGGTTTCTAAGTGCACCTGCAGCATGGCTACCTAAAGGCACCATGCACAGCAGGTCTCTAGCACTTGTTCATCTTTTACAGCTAAAAAGTTAGGCTTGCTCGTTAGCAACTCCCCACTTCTCCCCTTCCCTAGCCCCCAGCAGCCACCTTTCTATTCTTTACTTGTACAAGTTTTAAATACCTCGTGTAAGTGTAACCATGCAGTTTTTGTTCTTCTGTGACTGGCTTAATTCGCATAACACCCTACAGGTTCATCCATCTTATCACAAATGGCAGCATCTTCTTTTAGTTTTAAAAGATCTGCCTGACTGCTGGGTGGGGATGAAGACGGCAGGGTGGGACAGAATGAGCAAGCTTCTCAATAACATGGCTGAACGAGGCATTGGCTGGGAGATAGCAGAGTTACTGGTGAGGGTGATCAGTGGGAGATGCAGAACAGAAAGGACTAGCAAGCAGAGTAACTCTGGGGGCCGCAGGAGAGGAGAAACTCACATGTGACTTCTAGAACTTAGTCCTGAGTAGCTGAGAAAAGAGGCTCTCATTTCCCAAGATGAGGAGTACCACTCCAGTGGGTGGGGTAGGGTGGGACAGTAAGGAGTCCGTCTTGGCCAGGTACCTTCCATGAAATATTCAAATGGAGATACTAACAGTTCAAAGTCGTTCTTTATTACCCTTAATTTATGAAAGAAAGCTGAGGTCCAGGAGAGTTTAAAAAACCAGAACTCACACCTAAATCTGTCTGGATCCAGCTTATTTCACTAGACAACATTATTTCAACACCAATGCCCAGAGGTAAGGTCAGCACCAAGTGAGGTGATAGATTTTCAAGTATAATGATTGTAAACATTTGGGCTTCCCTAGTAGCTCAGCTGCTAAAGAATCCACCTGCAATGCAGGAGGTCTGGGTTCAGTCCCTGGGTTGGGAAGATCCCCTGGAAAAGGGCATGACAACC
>SJYW01009752.1:832755-845055 GCA_006410735.1 Raphicerus campestris | reverse complement strand
AGAGTAAGGTGGAGTCGTTAGAGAATTACTGGCAGGGAAGTAGTAAGATTTTAATGCGGTAAGAAGGTCTAGCATAAGAGGTGCCCTCTCGACAGGTTTCTAAGTGCACCTGCAGCATGGCTACCTAAAGGCACCATGCACAGCAGGTCTCTAGCACTTGTTCATCTTTTACAGCTAAAAAGTTAGGCTTGCTCGTTAGCAACTCCCCACTTCTCCCCTTCCCTAGCCCCCAGCAGCCACCTTTCTATTCTTTACTTGTACAAGTTTTAAATACCTCGTGTAAGTGTAACCATGCAGTTTTTGTTCTTCTGTGACTGGCTTAATTCGCATAACACCCTACAGGTTCATCCATCTTATCACAAATGGCAGCATCTTCTTTTAGTTTTAAAAGATCTACCTGACTGCTGGGTGGGGATGAAGACGGCAGGGTGGGACAAAATGAGCAAGCTTCTCAATAACATGGCTGAACGAGGCATTGGCTGGGAGATAGCAGAGTTACTGGTGAGGGTGATCAGTGGGAGATGCAGAACAGAAAGGACTAGCAAGCAGAGTAACTCTGGGGGCCGCAGGAGAGGAGAAACTCACATGTGACTTCTAGAACTTAGTCCTGAGTAGCTGAGAAAAGAGGCTCTCATTTCCCAAGATGAGGAGTACCACTCCAGTGGGTGGGGTAGGGTGGGACAGTAAGGAGTCCGTCTTGGCCAGGTACCTTCCATGAAATATTCAAATGGAGATACTAACAGTTCAAAGTCGTTCTTTATTACCCTTAATTTATGAAAGAAAGCTGAGGTCCAGGAGAGTTTAAAAAACCAGAACTCACACCTAAATCTGTCTGGATCCAGCTTATTTCACTAGACAACATTATTTCAACACCAATGCCCAGAGGTAAGGTCAGCACCAAGTGAGGTGATAGATTTTCAAGTATAATGATTGTAAACATTTGGGCTTCCCTAGTAGCTCAGCTGCTAAAGAATCCACCTGCAATGCAGGAGGTCTGGGTTCAATCCCTGGGTTGGGAAGATCCCCTGGAAAAGGGCATGACAACCCACTCCAGTATTCTTGCCTGGAGAATCCCATGGACAGAGGAGCCTGGTGGGCTACAGTTCATGGGGTTGCAAAGAGCTGAATATGGGTGAGCAATTAAGCACATAGGACATGAAATCTACAGGACTGAAGGAACCGGTAAAATGTGCCCAGCTCTTAAGTAGTTGCTGTGTAGCACAGGGAGGCAATATGTTGTTCCATGATGATCTAGAAGGATGGGATGGAGGAAGGGAATGGAGGTTACAGAGGGAAGGGATGTATGTGTAATTATGGCTGATTTGCATTGTTGCATAGCGGAAACCAATGCAACNTTGCTGTGTAGCACAGGGAGGCAATATGTTGTTCCATGATGATCTAGAAGGATGGGATGGAGGAAGGGAATGGAGGTTACAGAGGGAAGGGATGTATGTGTAATTATGGCTGATTTGCATTGTTGCATAGCGGAAACCAACGCAACATTGTAAAAAAATGTTTTAAATTATTTAAATAAAAAAATAAAGAAATGTACCCAGCTTTGCCTGGGGACTGAGTTCACCATATACTAGAGTCAATCACACCTTCCCAAGAGAGGCTGTCCCAAAGCCGGGCTTCACACCATCACCTGTGAATCATTCACACTGCCTTCACTGAATGATTAATCTCCACATAGGTAAAACAGGTACGCAGGCTCCCCAAACATCACGGGGCTGGTGCATAATTTACAGNGGCTTCACACCATCACCTGTGAATCATTCACACTGCCTTCACTGAATGATTAATCTCCACATAGGTAAAACAGGTACGCAGGCTCCCCAAACATCACGGGGCCGGTGCATAATTTACAGAGCAAGGCCGACCTCTCTGTGCAGGGAGAGCGAGGCTTGGACACCTGCCAAGGTTGAGCAGGGTGTCAGCTGGAATGAGAAAGAACAGCAGCTCCATGGAAGATGGTGTTTGGGACGTAAAGGCAGCTACTGAGCCCTAGATTCCCAAGGCAGGGAAACATGAGAGTCAGGCCACCTCTGTGCGAGAGCTGGAGCTGGGAACAGGGAGGACATTACTAACATGCTTTGGAAGTCTGGAAAAATATCACAGATGCCACACTCTGCCTGACTGCTGAGCACCTGAGACCCAAGCAATCTCTCCTGTCCTTCACAAATCATCACTGCCTCTGGCAAAAAAAAGCTTACTTAGCAAACACCCAGGCATTTTGAGGGTTTCCCAGGTGGTACCAGTGGTAAACAACCTGCCTGCCAATGTAGGAGATATAAGAGATGCACTTTCAATCCCTGGGTCAGGAAGATTCCCTGGAGGAGGGCATGGCAACCCACTCCAGAACTGGAGTGGAGAATCCCATGGAGAGTCCCATGGAGAGAGGAGTCTGCAGTCCATATAGGGTTGCATAGAGTCAGACATGACTGAAGTGACTTAGCATGCACACATGTGCAAGCATTTTGAGATGATGAGATTTAACAGTGTGGGTTTGGGGGAAAAAATAAGATGAATTTCAGCTTCTGTGCCTGGAATTATTTCTTCTCTGCCCCTTACTTACTTGAAAAATTCCTGCTCCTTTTACATAGCTCATCTCAAGGATCACTTCCTCCAAGATGCCTTCCTTCACGCATTCAGGCAGATCAAGTTCCCCATCTCATAAAGAGCTGTGCTGGTAACTGTTGGTCTCCCACAGTGGATTGCTAGATTCTTGGTGACAGGGAATCTGCTGAAATCTGTAGTCCCAACACAATAGATATATAGATAGTATACAGATAAATGTTTGTAGAGAAAATGAATGGAACAAGCAAGACAAACACCATGACTCACAAGATATTTTCCCAGCCATTCCATGGAGTACTGCTACTTTAAGGATAACAGTAATATCACAGTAATATCAAAAGAACATGTGAAAATGTGTATGAAAGAAGCAAACATTCACAGCTGACTCGACATCATCAAGAATGTTTTGCACCGTGAGGTACACGAACCAGTGCTTGCCTTTTCTGGCACATTTTCTTCTGCCCCTTGAGTCTGGCATCTGGTTGATGCTATAATAGTTGATTCTTAACTGGATGATTGGATTCTCGACTCAAAATACATACTTTCCTTGTGAGTTTCCAATCATGTCACTAGGAAGCTATGTGACTTTGACTTACTACATTAACTTCTCTGAGCTTCAAATTTCTTATTTGTAAAACAGCCATATTATTAGTATAGGGATGTATATGGTATCATCTCTTTGTGATGTTATGAATATTATATAAGATAATGTATATAAAGATCTTAGCATAGGTATCTGACACTTAGAAGCAGTGAATAAATGTTGGCTATTAGTGTGTTTTAATTTAGTCCAAGTTGTGTGGTTTATACTGTCTGTGTACTTGTCTTCTATTTTCTCCAGCAGGACCACACATCTTCACCTTGACTCTGGGACTTGCTGTCTGAATACGCAAAACTCAAGGGGCAGTCCCAGAGCATGTTTGATGGCTACAGGCTGCATCCTTGTAATTGTAACCTATTTCTTACCTCCAGGCACTTCTGAACATCAAGATTAAAGAGCTGAATGATCGTAAATGATTTTTAGATTAGCAGCCTTTATTACTTTGTATGCAACTCCCTACAAAGATTGGACCTTATAAAGCCCCAGCTTATATTTGGGTTACTTGATCCTAAAGCTATAGATACAAAGTTTTAAAAGCTTTAACTAAATGCTTGACACTTTTCTAAGTATTTTGCATTTTGCTTATGAGAAATTAAGGCCCAGAAACCTATGTATGAAGATTGGGCCTGTCATACTGTGTTTAGGTGAGCTTGCTAGTTGGGGCTAGATTTAAAAAAAAAGTTCAAATCCATGGGCAAAGAAAAACTTCCTCACTGCTAAAATCTTCAATATTTCCCAATTTTAGACATCAAGCAAGAGGCAGGTTCTGGTATAGAAAGCCAATTCTTGCGAGGTAAGGTGCAGATGGGCAAGAAAAAGCGTGCCCATCTTCTGAGTTCACTCCCATTAGCTAAGATTTTGATGTATCTAGAAATACTTGCTTCCCTGGTGGCTCGGATGGTAAAGAATCCACCTGCAATACAGGAGACCTGGATTCAGTCCTTGGGTTGGGAAGATCCCTGGAGGAGGGTATGGCTATCCACTCCAGTACGGTTGCCTGGAGAATCCCCATGGACAGAGGAGTCTGGTGGGCTGCAGTCCATGGGGTNGTATCTAGAAATACTTGCTTCCCTGGTGGCTCGGATGGTAAAGAATCCGCCTGCAATACAGGAGACCTGGATTCAATCCTTGGGTTGGGAAGATCCCTGGAGGAGGGTATGGCTATCCACTCCAGTACAGTTGCCTGGAGAATCCCCATGGACAGAGGAGTCTGGTGGGCTGCAGTCCATGGGGTCACAAAGAGTCAGACATGACTGAGCAACTAAGCACAGCACACAAACATACTTGCAGGAAGGTGGAAAAAAATGGTGCAGGCCAAAAAAGAACAAAAAAAGGATGTGAGTAGAGGGAAGCTGAGAAACAGCCTGTGAGGAGCCCAAGGCTGCTGTTCGGCACCAAGTATTGTATAAACCCAAGTATCAAGTGGTCCACTGCTCTCTGGAGATAACTCTCTTCTGTGATCTCAGAGCCCTGCTAGCCATCCTTGCCTGACTCTGTTGTACCACAGAAAATGAAGGAATGGATTTAGGTCTACTTTGGATACATGCGAAAGTGTCTCTGAAAAAGGCTTGGTCGCTGGCAGCAATAATAAGAGGCCAAAGGGATCGCTGTGTCTCTGGGATGAAAAAGAACCCTCCTTCCCGTACAAGGGGGAGCTTCCCCAACTATCATTGTCCAAGGTGGATGAAGATTAAATTTTATTAAAGACTCTGGTGCATTGTGTTTCTTTACTTGCCCAAAAGTGAGCGAAGCCCATAGGAGAATGAAAATGGAGGTTTCTTTCAGTCCAACCCTGAGGCTGCTCTAGGCCCGGCAGTTGGGGTCCCAGGGGAAGAAAGAAAAATAAATTAAATTCTGTCATCTGGAAAATAAATACCAAGCGGCAAGTGATCGTATGCACTGCTTGAGTGAGTAAGGGAGGTTTAATTCTCTAATCATCGCCTCTAGTTTTTCCATGGAGATAAATAGCAAGTTGGTGGGGAGAGATAATCAAAGCCATAATGCTGTGTCTCCTTGGCTTCTCTTGCCTAATTAAACAATAAAAATACTTCCCCATAGGTACTCAGTTTCTATTTTTAAAAAATTTAAGACAATATTTTAATCTTATGCTTGATTCAAAATAAAACTACAGATTTACCTAGCAAACTCCAATGACATTGAGTTCAGCGTTGGGACATCAGTATGATGGTATCTCAGTATAATAACCTCCCCTTAAAGCACCATTTCTGACCCCCCTGGACCCTCACAATGCACTGGCACACACTTCTTTGACATTTTAGATCTCAGCTGCTGGTTTCGCATCATGTCAGCTTCATTTACAAAATTCACCAGGGGTTGCACTAATATTCACCTATGCTCTTTTGAAATACTGTGTCTATAAAGCAAACCATATTTATTAAATAATAATTAGGTTCCCTGTTTAGTGTTTGAATTTTCTAATAAGAGTTCCTTTTAAGAGATCGACTTTAAATTGGTTGATAGGATCCTAGCCAAAATATACCCATTCATTCAGCAATCGTGTATAGACTGAGTGCCGCTATGTACCAGGTATTATTTGGGATACTTGGAATAACACAGGGTGACTAAAATGTTTAAAAAAAAATTCTAGGTCCTTGAGTAGCATAAATTCTAGTGGGAAAGTAAAGTCAAAACAAATTAACAAAAAAGTAACGAGTAAATTATATTGCACACTATGAGGTCATAAGTGCTATCAGAAAAAAGAAAGCAAAACTTCCCTGGGGTCCAGTGGTTAAGATTTTGCCTTGCAATGTTGGGGGCGTGGGTTCAATCCCTGGTTGGGGAACTAAAACTCGACATGTCATGGGGCTACTAAGCCTGGTGCTGGAATGAAAGATCCTGTGTGTTGCAGTGAAGATCCTACACAGTGCAACTGAGATCTGAAGCAGCCAATTAAATTAAACACCCAAAACAGGAAAGCAAAGTAACAGAGAGATCCATGGAGATATACAGGAGTGAATGTGGGTGGGCGTAGTTAGGCAGTCTGTTCAATACAGGATACAGGATGCTTGGGGCTGGTGTACGGGATGATCTGGGGAGATGGTGTGGGGTGGGAGGTGGGAGGGGGCTTTGGCATTGGGAGATCGTGTACACCTGTGGCTGATTCATGTCAATGTATGGCAAAACCAATACAGTATTGTAAAGCAGAATAAAGTATTAAAATAAATAAATAAAATAGAGTGGCCAGCATGGAATTCAAAGAGAAAGTGTCCATTAAAGGATGTGAGAGTGAGCCATGTATATATCAATATATCACAGGGTGAGCATTGTAAGCAAAGCCAAGGGCATCTAAATGTGCTTAGTGTCCAGGGCATAGCCAGGCCAGGTACATATAGCTGGACAGAATCCAAGGAGAGATGATGCCGAGAGTTGGCATAGGAAGACTTCATGGAGAGCTGCCATGGATATTAGAAAAGACAATGCCACTCCAAGAATTGGAGAACCTTGGAGGATTTTCAACCAAGGAATAAGATATGTATCATTTTTCCTAGCCTGTGCACTTCTGTTTAATCTAGCTATAAGATATCCAGCAGGCTTCTTGGAGTTTTGAAAATACCTGAAGCAAGTTCCAGAATCATCTCTGGGCTTCAGGAAAAGTCTAAGAACCCAGGTTTGATGCCAACATTTGTGTTACAGAGGAGAAAATGGAACATCAGAGTGGGCAATGAATTAGCCAATGGCCAGTCTCTGAGCTGAGGCTNCTTCAGGAAAAGTCTAAGAACCCAGGTTTGATGCCAACATTTGTGTTACAGAGGAGAAAATGGAACATCAGAGTGGGCAATGAATTAGCCAATGGCCAGCCTCTGAGCTGAGGCTTAAAATCACAAGTTCGGGAATAAATTCTAGTGATGAAGTTAGCTCATTGTAAAAGATTTAGCACACCTAATTCAGTCAAGTACCTTCCAGCTGATGGGGAAGATGAAAGTGAAAGTGTTAGTCGCTCAGTCGTGTCCAACTCTGAGTCCCCATGGGCTGTAGCCCACCAGGTTCCTCTGTCCATGGAATTCTCCAGGCAAGAATACTGGAGTGGGTTTCCATTTCTTTCTCCAGGGGATCTTCCTAACCCAGGGATCAAACTCAAGTCTCCTGCATTGCAGGCAGACTCTACCACTAGAGCCACCTGGGAAGCCTGATGAGAAAGATAGTGTTTCAAAAATAGGGACCTGTCAATGCTCAGACCAAGGCAACCTCTTCGAAGAAGCTTTCTCTGCTCCCATCCCCAAGTGGAAAGTGAGTGCTGCCCGTTACAGACCTTCCTAGCCACTGATGCATAATCGTGACAACTTTCCTCTTATGGGGCCTTGACTGTGGGCCATATTTAGCCTCCATAATTTCTAAACTTCTCAGCATCACCTGAGGCAGGTACAATTATCTTTATTTCATAAATGAATGCATGAGGCATCAAAGAAGTTCAGGAATTTGCCCAGAATCCCACAGTTAGCAGATGGCAAAACTCCATCCCACCACAGCCTTGGAAACCCATCCTGTCGCAGACTTGGGTTCAAGTCCATTTTCAGCTGTGAATAAGTGTCCAGGGAGGCCAGAGGCTCATCTCTTTCAGTCCTAGGGCACTCCTAGAACCTAGACCAGAACTGGAGATGCTCAGTGGATATTTGCTGAAAAAATAATGTCCTCTGTGAGGCTCAAATTCCTAATGCTTGAGACTCTAGTCCCATATAAAGACTGAACTAGATAATAAAGGACAAAGAATTTTATAAGACACAAAGACCTATATAGCAGTTATTCCAAACCTGAGATGCTATGATTTAACCTTTAGTTGCTGCTATGTCTGTATTTCTTCTCTTAATAGCCTTTCAGTAAGCTACCCTGTCTGATGGAACATTGTGTCACCAGGTGGACTGATGGATAAATGATCAGAAAGAGGACTTTCTTTGGGGGATGATACGAAAGGCAAATAAGAATTAAATCAAAGTAACTATGCAGCCATCAAATGGCACCTGTGTGCAGTATCCTATAGGTCCTGGCCCTTTAAAAACCAACGATGAAGGTTGTCACTCGCAGGAATCTGAACTCCTCTGCCAAGTTCAGGACTTTCAACTTCAGGTCATCCTCCTTCAGTGCCCATCTCTGCTGGCATAAACAACTACAAAAATCAATGGATGCTGCAGCTAGATGGGGAAAGACTGCCAAACAGAGGACGACGCTCCCTCAGGAAGAGAAGAGATAAAGGGGAATCGATGAAAGGAATCAGGTGAGTCCTCTCATGGGAGCCTGGGGGCTGGTGGTGATCAGAGCCCTCGGGAAGGCAGGTTGCAGTTCTAGCAGCACAGGGTCCCCTGGGATGCTTTCTTTTGACAGCTAAGGCTGCCAGACCGCTTAGGAGGCCTGAACTGGTTTCCTGTTGTCCTCCAGGGACTTGGCCTGGTTTCTTCTCCAAAATCGTACTGGTAGCCTCCACATTCTCTCTGAGTTATTGCACTGAAAACATGCTTGTAGAGAGGAACCCTGGCTCCTCAGCTCCANCCTCTAGGTTGTCGCAGAGCACCAGGCTGAGCTCCCTTCATCAAACAGCACGTTTCCGCTGGCTATCTATTTTACATATGGTGATATATATGTTCAGTGCTATCTCTCAATTCGCCCCACCCTCTGCCTCCCCTACTGTGTCCATAAGTCTGTACTCCGTGTCTGAGTGACACAAGGTTATTGTTCAAGATATATTAACTATGATTTTTTGTTATTAATTGTCTACTATTTATTAACAGCTCCTGTTGAAAACTTGGCTAAAAAAGGAGAGTTTTACGGATGATCCATNATTCGCCCCACCCTCTGCCTCCCCTACTGTGTCCATAAGTCTGTACTCCGTGTCTGAGTGACACAAGGTTATTGTTCAAGATATATTAACTATGATTTTTTGTTATTAATTGTCTACTATTTATTAACAGCTCCTGTTGAAAACTTGGCTAAAAAAGGAGAGTTTTACGGATGATCCATCTTTTCCCTCCAGGTCAGTGTTCTTCACATTTTACTCAGAATCATCTGGAATAGCTGTTTAAAAAAAGGGGGACAGGTTGCTGGGCCCACCTAAAGCTACTGAATCAGACCCTCTGTGACCAGGGAGCAGGAATATCATTTTATAATTTCCCTCAGTAATTCCTATACCTGATGAAATTTAAGAGCCCCTGCTCTGGGTTTGTGGGCTTCCCAGGTGGTGCCAGATGTAAAGAACCCACTTACCAATGCAGGTTAGGCATAAGAGACAAGGGTTCGATCCCTGAGTCAGATCCTCCAGATGCCCTGGAGGAGGGCATGGCAACCCACTCCAGTATTCTTGCCTGGAGAATCCCATGGACAAAGGAGCCTGGCGGGCTACAGTCCAGGAAGTTACAAAGAATCAGACACGACTGAAGAGGCTTAGCATGCACACTCTGAGTTTCTGCTTCTCAAGCTAGGAAATGAAGCAATTCCTACAGGGGAACACAGGCTCCCTGTGAGGTGCTGTGCTTAGTCATTCAGTCGTGTTCAACTCTGCGACACCATGGATTATAACCCTCCAGTTTCCTCTATCCAAAGGGATTCTCCAGGCAAGAATACTGGAGTGGGTTGCCATGTCCTCCTCCAGGGGATCTTCCCAACCCAGGGATGGAACCCAGGTCTCCTGCATTGCAGGCAGATGCTTTACTGTCTGAGCCACCAGGGAAGGTCCCCTGTGGAAACCTCTAATTCCAATGTTTTTGGTTAATTTTAATGACCACAGAAATTTAACAACATGATTTGGAATTGATCTAAGTGCTAGGGTTTAGTAGGAAGTTAAAAGATACAGTCAGGTTTAAGGTTGTTGATTTCAAATGCTCTATGTTATGACTTTTATGTGGAATTCTAAAAAATTAAAACAAGCAAATTAATATAATAAAACAGATGCAGACACAGATATAGAGAAGAAATTAGTGGTTACCAGTGGAGAGACACGACTGAAGCGACTTAGCAGTAGCAGCAGCAGCAGAGAGAGGGAACCAGAGAGGGGAAAAATAAAGATAGGTGATTCGGAGGTACAAGCTGTTATGTATGAAATAAATAAGCTACGTATTTGGTGCAGCACTGGTAATGTAGCCAATTTTCTACAATACCTTTAAATGAAATATAATCTATAAAAATATTGAACCACTACATTGAAACTAATGAAATATGCTCACCAGGCTCTTCTGTCCAAGGAACTCTCCAGGCAATAATACCAGAGTGGGTAGCCATTCCCTCTTCCAGGGAATCTTCCCTGCCCAGAGACTGAACCCCTGTCTCCCGCATTGACAGGTGGATTCTTTACCACTGAGCCTCCTGGGAAGCCCTTTATTGACTTTGGGCTTCCCTAGCAGCTCAGTTGCTAAAGAATCTGCCTCCAATATAGGAGACCCCAGTTTGGTTCCTGGGTTGGGAAGTTCCCCTGGAGAAGGGATAGGCTACCACGCCAGTATTCTTGGGCTTCCCTGGTGGCTCAGCTGATAAAGAATCTGCCAGCAATGTGGGAGACCTGAGTTCTACACCTGGGTTGGGAAGATTCCCTGGAGAAGGGAACGGTTGCCCCCTCCAGTATTCTGGCCTGGAGAATTCCATGGATTATATAGTCCACGGGGTCGCAAAGAGGCAGACACGACTGAGCAACTTTCACTTTCACTTTCCAGTGCTAAAAATTCCCACATGACACACTCTCTTCAGTCAAAGCATAGAATGCTTCTGTGAAAGAGCAAGGTAGGTACTCAAGATTTGGGAAAGATGGAGGGCAAGAAGAGAAGGGGGCAACAGAGGAGGAGATGGTTGGATGGCATCACTGACTCGATGGACATGGGTCTGAGCAAACTCCAGGAGTTAGTGGAGGACAGGGAAGTCTGGTGTGCTGCAGTTCATTGGATCACAAAGTCGGACACAACTTACCAGCTGAACAGCAGCAACAAGTTCTCAACAGTCACGAAGAGGCACCAGGACCTGGGCATTTCCAACCCTGTCATATCCCACCTCAATCCCAGACACAGTGAGAGAGGAGACCAGGAGATGGGGTGGGGCTTGTGGACTAAAAGAAAAGAGGAACACGGCAAGAATCCAGAACTACTTCCATTTGAAGGATGATTCACATTTCAGGGTCAAAGTGACAATGTGACAAAAGATGACCAGTCAGACCTCCAGGCCTGTCTCTAAGCTGGAGGCCTTGTCTTGGCTGGATCTCAGCTGAGGGAGGAAAAGGAGAAAAGCAAAGACCCAAGGCAGGAGAGAATTACTTTGGAAAGCATCCATGTTGTAGAGGGAAGATAATTCCTCAGAATATTTAACTCTAAATTCTGGACCCTCACCTTAGTAGCCTTGTGATCTTGGAAAAGCATCCTTAACCAGTGCTCAAAGCCTCAGTCTCCTAATCTATAAAAACCAGAGTTATACTCAGGATTTAATGATGTGTGTGACCTTACTTAGTGATTTAAGGCATGCTCAAGCAGATTCAATGCAAGACCAGCCACTCCCCCAATCTTTCCTAGGTCTGAGGGCAGACAGGTAAGATGTAAAGCCCAGGAGCTTTATTTTTCTCCAAGTTCTAAAGGTCCTTCTCCAGCTTTCAGATGAGATATCGAACCAGGAAACTACTCTTCAAGTGGCACCATATCTATTTCAGCAATCCCCGTGCCCCACGAATTGTCTAAGCCAATGAATACAGGAGGCATGCATGTCAGGCAGTAAGTTCACCTCCTTGTGCTAGGAACTCTTGGCTGCAGGGTAAAATAAGGCAATGTTACGATTCCCACCCCTACACATGAGACTGATCCAGAACATTCTGCTCACTTCCAGGTAGCTTGTGCTCAGTGATGCTGTCTGCTCAGACACCCCAGCTGACTGTTTGGATGGCTGAAGCCACCTGGATGTGGACAGACGGAGGAGCATGGGCCCTGGAGCCAAAGTCAACCCAGATCGAGACTTGAGTCTAGGCCGTGCATTTCAAGTTCTCTGTGCTTCTGCCCGTGTTTTAATTTCCTATGGCTTCCACAACTGGGTGACTTAAAAGACTAATAATTACAAGTTCAAGTTCGATGCAAGAAACAGGGTACTCAAAGCTGGTGCACTGGGACAACCCAGAGGGATGGGATGGGGAGGGAGGTGGGAGGGGCATT
>SJYW01009752.1:807995-821427 GCA_006410735.1 Raphicerus campestris | reverse complement strand
GACGAGGGGGGGGCTGGCGGGTGGGGGGGGGATCTATTTGCTGTATATTCACTAGGGAGTAGTATGACCTAGCGCTGAGCACTCACTGAGGCCGACATGCTATCCTAAGAGAACTTAGATAACTTCAGAGCAGTCCTATAAATAGGCAGCATCATTAGCTCCTTTTTAGAGATGGCACAACTGAGATACAAACATGATTAATATTTTGCCCATGTTTACTCAAGAAAGGAAGAATCTATTTTAAATTTTTAGTGGGATATAGTCGATTTTCTTTTGCTTTATTGACTATGCCAAAGCATTTGACTCTGTAGATCACAACAAATTGTGGAAAATTCTTCAAGAGACAAAGGTCCATCTAGCCAAAACTATGGTTTTTCCAGTATCATGTATGAATGTGCGAGTTGGACTATAAAGAAAGCTGAGTGCCAAAGAATTGATGCTGTTGAACTGTGGTGTTGGAGAAGACTCTTGAGCATCCCTTGGACTGCAAGGAGATCTAACCAGTCCATTCTAAAGGAAATCAGTCCTGGGTGTTCATTGGAAGGACAGAAGCTGAAGCTGAAACTCCAATACTTTGGCCACCTCATACGAAGAGCTGACTCATTGGAAAAGACCCTGATGCTGGGAGGGATTGAGGGCAGGAGGAGAAGGGGACAGAGGATGAGATAGTTGGAATGGCATCACCAACTCGATGGACGTGAGTGAGTGAACCCTGGGAGTTGGTGATGGACAGGGAGGCCTGGCTGCTGCGATTCATGGGGTCTCAAAGAGTCGGACATGACTGAGCGACTGAACTGAACTAAACTGAACTAGTCTAGTATTTGGTTGCTTAAAAATAAATGCATTTCCAACTGATATGAAGAGCAAATTGCAGAGATATTTCTAGGCAAAAAATCTCTTCACCAATAAAATTAGATCCAAAAATGATATAGATAATGAAAGGACTTTANACTGAACTAGTCTAGTATTTGGTTGCTTAAAAATAAATGCATTTTCAACTGATATGAAGAGCAAATTGCAGAGATATTTCTAGGCAAAAAATCTCTTCACCAATAAAATTAGATCCAAAAATGATATAGATAATGAAAGGACTTTACAGCTATATTTGTATTTAAGAATGTATGAGAAAACATGAAAATGATGAGAAGAGAAATAGAAGGAATAAAAAAGAACCAGTGGGATCTTCTAGACCTGAAAAAGAGAACATTTGAAGTAAAATACTCACTGCATGGTATTAATAACTGATTAGACATCAGTGGAGAGAGAAAAGGTCAGTATGCTCTGAAAATATAGCAATAGGAAGTATTTAAATTTTAAGCACAAAATGAAAAAAAGACAGAAAAAATTAACAGAGCTCCAGTAACAGTAAGGGACAATATAAAGAAGTCTAATACAAATGCAACTATAGTCTGAAAAAAAGAAGGAAGGCAGAAAAGAATATTTACAGAAATAATGGCTGGAATTTATTTAAATTTAATGAAAACTATAAACATACACAATCAAAAAGTTCAATAAGCTTCAAACAAAATTTTTTTAAAAAAGAAAGAAATCCATCTGTATAATCAAACTGCTATACACCAGTGATAAAGAGAAAAATCTTCAAAGAAGCCATTAGTAAAAATGACACATTATATTCAGAGAAGCAAAGATAAGAATGACTACAGAGTTCATATCACAAACAATACACAACAGAAGACAATAAAATATCTGTAAAGTGTTGAAAGGGGAAAAAATGTCATTCTAAAACCAGTGAAATGTCTTTCAAAAGTGAATAGCAATTTTAAATATTTTCAGATAAGCAAAAACTAGAATAATTTAGTGAGGATATCTCAACTACAAGTAAGGTTACAGGAAGTTTTGGGGACAAAAATAAAATTATACCATATAGAAACTTGGGTCTATTCAAAGGCATTATGAGTAGTTTAAATAATAACTATCTGTGCAAAGGAAAAATTTTTTGACTCAAGGTTTAATCATTTAAAAGGAAATTGTTTACACTTTGACATAAATCACAGCAAGACCTTCTTTGACCCACCTCCTAGATTAATGGAAATAAAGGCAGAAATAAACAAATGAGACCTAATTAAACTGAAAATCTTTTGCACAGAAAAAGAAATCATAAACAAGATGAAAAGACAACCCTCAGAATGGGAGAGAATAACTGAAAATGAAGCAACTAACAAAGAATCAATCTCCAAAGTATATAAGCAGCTCGTATAGCTCAATATCAGAAAAATAAACAATCCGATCAAAAATGGGCAGAAGACTTAAATAGACATTTTTCCAAAGAAGACATACAGATGACCAATAAACACATAAAAAGATGCTCAACGTCACTCATTATTACAGAAATGCAAATCAAAACTACGATGAGGTGTTAACATCATACCAGTCAAAATGGCCATCATCAAAGAAAAAAAAAACCTACAAACAATTAATGCTGAAGAGGATGCAGAGAAATGGGAATCCTCTTGCACTGTTGGTGGGAATGTAAATTGATACAGCCACTGTGGAGAATAGTATGGCGATTCCTCACAAGCTAGGAATAAAACTCCCATAGGACCGAGCAATCCCACTACTGGGCATATACCCTGAGCAAAGCACAATTCTAAAAGACAGCTGGACCCCAGTGTTCCTTGCAGCACTATTTACAAAAGCCAGGACATGGAAGCAACCTAGATGTCCACTGATGGATGAATGGATAAAGAAGCTGTTGTACTTATATACAATGGCATATTACTCAGCCATTAAAAGGAATAGATTTGAGTCAGTGAGGTGGATGAACCTAGAGCCTGTTATACAGAGTGAAGTAAGTCAGAAAGAGAAAAAGAGTTGTCATGCATTAACACATATACATGAAATCTAGAAAAATAATGCTGATGAACCTGTTTATAGGGAAGAATTAGAGATGCAGACATAGCGAACAGGCTTGTGGATGCGGCAGGAGAAGGAGCAGAAAGGACAAACTGAGAAAGTGGACTGCCATGTGTACACCATCCTGTGTGAAACAGATAGCTAGTGGGAAGCTGCTATGTAACAGATCTGTAATAGATATGCAATAGTGGGAGCCCAGCCTGGCACTCTGTGATGACCTAGAGGGATGGGATGGGAGAGGGAAGGGAGGCTCACATATCTATATATGACTGATTTGCATTGCATTGCTATATGGCAGAAACCAACACAATTCTGTAAAGCAATTATACTCCAATTAATTTTTTTAATTTTAAAAGGAAATTGTTTAAAGGAAAAAGTGAAAAGAATGCATTATTGATTGATTGATTGATTATAACAATAGTACTGTGCCTGGGGAGAAGAGAAGTAGCGTAGACTGTTACGTCTTACATTAGAAAATTAAAAGGATATAAAATGCTATACAATGCAAACACTGGCAATAAGAAAACTGGGTGATTATATATGCATCAGACAAAATGGGCTTCAGGACAAAGAATACTGCCAGTGATAAAGAGGGACATTTCAATGTAATAAAAAGGTTTAATTTATTTAATTTAAAGAAGACCTCACAATTCTAAATGTATAGGGACCTCACAATCCTAAATCCTGAATAACAAAGTTTCAAAATATATGAAGTAAAAACTGATATAACTAAAGGAGAAATGAGCAGATCTTAAGTATATTTGGAGATTTCAGCACTCTTCTTCTAGTAGTTGATGATAAGTCAAATGGAATAAAGTCTAATAGAAGGCTTAAACAGCATTTACCCCCAGTTTGATCTAACGGACATTTATAGCACAAGTAACCAAACAACAGAAGATAGATAATTTTCAAGTGTGCTTAGAAATTCACTGAGATATACCACATGCTGTGTCATTAAAAAGCCTCACTACATTTTAAAGCATGGAAATCATACAATCTATTTTCTCTGACTACTACAGAATTAAACTAAAATTCAAAAATTGAAAAACATCAGGAAAATCCAAACATCTAGGAAAATGATCACTTCAGAATAATACATTTTTTCAAAGAAAACTTGAAACAAGGAAAATTAGAAGATATTTCAAAGTGAATGAAAAGTACTGTATCAAAATTTGAGAGATGCAAATAAAGCCACGCTTAGAGAAAGATTTATAATCAGATATTTACATTGTCGATTTTTTTAACATGTCCAAAATGAGTTAGCTTACCTAATAAATAAAAAATAAGAACTGAAATCCAAAGTAATAGAAAGGAAGTAATGAAAAGTTTAAATCAATGAAATAAGAAACCAAAAATAGAGAAAAATCACCATAAGCTGCTTTTTTAAAAAGATCCATATATAAATGATGAATCTCTAGCTATACTGATCAAGCAAAAAGATATGGTGTAATCTGCCATACAAACAGAGTGAAGCCAGAAAATGATCCACTCAATAACTGCAATAGAAACCACACAAACAAGTGGAATGCTTAAAAAGTGGGAGGAAAAAAGATGTATCATGCATGTGGCAAGCAGAACATTGTAGTGGCTACACTGAGATCAGACAAAATAGACCAGAAGAATAACATTGTTATCAGATGTAAAGAAAACTCTTTTATAATAATAAAAAATTGTCAGCTCATAAAGCATAACAATTTGTCATCATATACACATCCAAGACAATTTCAAAGTAAAATTTAAAAAACAGAATTGAAGAGAAAAATAGGCAATTCAAAAATAATATCCCCACCTTCAATAATGCATAGAGCAAATAAGATTTTGGAAATAGAAAATTTGAACAACTCTAACTCTAGTTAACTGACATCGGTAGAATGCTTCACCCAACAGGGTCAGAATATACATTCCTCTTAAGCATACAATGAAACATTCTCCAGAGTAGACCATAAGCCAGACTGTAAGAGAAGCCTCAACAAATGTAAAAGGATTGAAATTATACAGAATATGATCCCTGACACAGCAGAATGAAACTGGAAATCAATCACAAAAAATAACCTGATAAATTTACAAATATGTGGAAATAAAACAAAACACTGCAAATTACCAGTGAGTCAAAGAACATGCCTTCAAAGCATGTTCTGTTCCAACAGTAGCACAGACCTCAGTCGTTCATATCTGAGCTCTGGAGTCAGACAAATTTCCCATCCTTACCCTTCCATATCCAAGCTGTGTGACTCTGAACAAGTTCCCCAAGCACTGCTACCTCCATTTCTGAAATGGTAGAGCCTGCCATTCAGGGCTGTTCTGAGAAGCACAGTGTCTGGTCCATATCTAGTGCCCATTAAGTGTTAGTTTTACAAATAATGCCTCAAAGGACAGCTACTGATATGCACAATCACCCCAGAGTCTTCCCACTATCCAAGAGTATGGCTCAACATCTCCATTTTGGAAAATATTTGGTCTGCTTTTCTGATTTTGAGTTTGGGCCTTCTACCCAGCTCCACCCTGTTCGCTCCTTCTAAGGTTTTGGCTTCTCCTGTAGTCCAGTTGTCGCTGTTTAGATGCTAAATTGTGTCTGATGCTTTTGAGACCCCATGGATTGCAGCGCACCAGGCTCCTCTGTCCATGGGATTGCCCAGGCAAGAATATGGGAGTGGGTTGCATTTCCTCCTCCAAGGAATCTTCCCGACCCAGGGATCGAACTCGTGTCTCTTGCATCTCCTGCATCAGCAGAAGGAATCTTTACCACTGAGCTATCAAGAGAAGCGCCTATCATCTAGACTGAACCTCAGAATTCCTCTGCTAGGTCTACCCAGGATTCTGCCTCAAAGGAAGAGATACTGATAATGTAGATAAACCTCCCAAACAGACTCTGAAAAGCCCTAGTCAAGTGGAAAAGGCCTTTAAGAAGGTTACAAAAGTGTTGTCTGTGTAGGCTGGCCCAAGAAACGAAAAGATGGATAGGTATACAGGCTTGCAGCCCATGGAATAGATAATCANTGGCAGAAACCAACACAATTCTGTAAAGCAATTATCCTCCAATTAATTTTTTTTAATTTTAAAAGGAAATTGTTTAAAGGAAAAAGTGAAAAGAATGCATTATTGATTGATTGATTGATTATAACAATAGTACTGTGCCTGAGGAGAAGAGAAGTAGCGTAGACTGTTACGTCTTACATTAGAAAATTAAAAGGATATAAAATGCTATACAATGCAAACACTGGCAATAAGAAAACTGGGTGATTATATATGCATCAGACAAAACGGGCTTCAGGACAAAGAATACTGCCAGTGATAAAGAGGGACATTTCAATGTAATAAAAAGGTTTAATTTATTTAATTTAAAGAAGACCTCACAATTCTAAATGTATAGGGACCTCACAATCCTAAATCCTGAATAACAAAGTTTCAAAATATATGAAGTAAAAACTGATATAACTAAAGGAGAAATGAGCAGATCTTAAGTATATTTGGAGATTTCAGCACTCTTCTTCTAGTAGTTGATGATAAGTCAAATGGAATAAAGTCTAATAGAAGGCTTAAACAGCATTTACCCCCAGTTTGATCTAACTGACATTTATAGCACAAGTAACCAAACAACAGAAGATAGATAATTTTCAAGTGTGCTTAGAAATTCACTGAGATATACCACATGCTGTGTCATTAAAAAGCCTCACTACATTTTAAAGCATGGAAATCATACAATCTATTTTCTCTGACTACTACAGAATTAAACTAAAATTCAAAAATTGAAAAACATCAGGAAAATCCAAACATCTAGGAAAATGATCACTTCAGAATAATACATTTTTTCAAAGAAAACTTGAAACAAGGAAAATTAGAAGATATTTCAAAGTGAATGAAAAGTACTGTATCAAAATTTGAGAGATGCAAATAAAGCCACGCTTAGAGAAAGATTTATAATCAGATATTTACATTGTCGATTTTTTTAACATGTCCAAAATGAGTTAGCTTACCTAATAAATAAAAAATAAGAACTGAAATCCAAAGTAATAGAAAGGAAGTAATGAAAAGTTTAAATCAATGAAATAAGAAACCAAAAATAGAGAAAAATCACCATAAGCTGCTTGTTTAAAAAGATCCATATATAAATGATAAATCTCTAGCTGTACTGATCAAGCAAAAAGATATGGTGTAATCTGCCATACAAACAGAGTGAAGCCAGAAAATGATCCACTCAATAACTGCAATAGAAACCACACAAACAAGTGGAATGTTTAAAAAGTGGGAGGAAAAAAGATGTATCATGCATGTGGCAAGCAGAACATTGTAGTGGCTACACTGAGATCAGACAAAATAGACCAGAAGAATAACATTGTTATCAGATGTAAAGAAAACTCTTTTATAATAATAAAAAATTGTCAGCTCATAAAGCATAACAATTTGTCATCATATACACATCCAAGACAATTTCAAAGTAAAATTTAAAAAACAGAATTGAAGAGAAAAATAGGCAATTCAAAAATAATATCCCCACCTTCAATAATGCATAGAGCAAATAAGATTTTGGAAATAGAAAATCTGAACAACTCTAACTCTAGTTAACTGACATCGGTAGAATGCTTCACCCAACAGGGTCAGAATATACATTCCTCTTAAGCATACAATGAAACATTCTCCAGAGTAGACCATAAGCCAGACTGTAAGAGAAGCCTCAACAAATGTAAAAGGATTGAAATTATACAGAATATGATCCCTGACACAGCAGAATGAAACTGGAAATCAATCACAAAAAATAACCTGATAAATTTACAAATATGTGGAAATAAAACAAAACACTGCAAATTACCAGTGAGTCAAAGAACATGCCTTCAAAGCATGTTCTGTTCCAACAGTAGCACAGACCTCAGTCGTTCATATCTGAGCTCTGGAGTCAGACAAATTTCCCATCCTTACCCTTCCATATCCAAGCTGTGTGACTCTGAACAAGTTCCCCAAGCACTGCTACCTCCATTTCTGAAATGGTAGAGCCTGCCATTCAGGGCTGTTCTGAGAAGCACAGTGTCTGGTCCATATCTAGTGCCCATTAAGTGTTAGTTTTACAAATAATGCCTCAAAGGACAGCTACTGATATGCACAATCACCCCAGAGTCTTCCCACTATCCAAGAGTATGGCTCAACATCTCCATTTTGGAAAATATTTGGTCTGCTTTTCTGATTTTGAGTTTGGGCCTTCTACCCAGCTCCACCCTGTTCGCTCCTTCTAAGGTTTTGGCTTCTCCTGTAGTCCAGTTGTCGCTGTTTAGATGCTAAATTGTGTCTGATGCTTTTGAGACCCCATGGATTGCAGCGCACCAGGCTCCTCTGTCCATGGGATTGCCCAGGCAAGAATATGGGAGTGGGTTGCGTTTCCTCCTCCAAGGAATCTTCCCGACCCAGGGATCGAACTCATGTCTCTTGCATCTCCTGCATCAGCAGAAGGAATCTTTACCACTGAGCTATCAAGAGAAGCGCCTATCATCTAGACTGAACCTCAGAACTCCTCTGCTAGGTCTACCCAGGATTCTGCCTCAAAGGAAGAGATACTGATAATGTAGATAAACCTCCCAAACAGACTCTGAAAAGCCCTAGTCAAGTGGAAAAGGCCTTTAAGAAGGTTACAAAAGTGTTGTCTGTGTAGGCTGGCCCAAGAAACGAAAAGATGGATAGGTATACAGGCTTGCAGCCCATGGAATAGATAATCAATTTCACTAGTCCATCTAAGGTTCAAAACTTCTGATTCTGATCAGAGTGAAACAAGCGTTGGATCAAAGTGTTCCACTTGTCATGCTTTGGCAAGCACCACGCAGAGATGTAATTGTGCCACCAGCAGCCCTGGGTGAGTCCAAGGGCACACCTCCTTCAAACACAGGAAAGGCCTCATCAGGACATATAACCAACTGACTCCCACAGACAGTGGCTGAGGGACCTCAGCTGCTGAGATGTGCAATTTCCAAGCTGAGAGTTTGCCGGAGACAATTTTGTGCACAGCAGAAGAACTGCTGCTGGCTTCTGCTCTGCTAGTCCTGAGTAGCAAACCAGTGAGAGCTTGCCTACAATGGTGATTCCAAGTAGGAGGAGACTCTGCCTCTCAGAGGACACTGAGAAATGTCAGGAGGCATTTTTGGTTGTCATAACTGAAGGAGGGAGCTTCCAGTGCTTAGAGGCTAGAGATGCTTCTAAGCATCCCAGAGTACAGAGACTAGCCCTACATGGTGCAGAATTAGCCAGGAGAAAATACCAATAGTGCCTCGACTGAGAAGCCCTGTCCTACAAGAAAGGGCCAGGATCATTTCCATGGTATTCACAGAGCACTGTGCCATAACCAGACCCCGATTTGGTTGACCAGCCTCACTACTGATGATGTTCATTTGTTAAGAGCATAAACATCTGAGTCCAAATTCAAGCTGCCCCACTTACCAGCTTAAGCAAGATATTTCACTCTAAGTGTTTCTGTTTCCTCATCTATAAAATGAGAATTTAAGTAAAATGCACCTCATGGGACTTCCCTGGTGTTAGAGTGGATAAGAATCCTCCTGCCAGTGCAGGGGACACTGGTTCTCTCCCTGGTCCGTGAAGATCCCACATGCCACGGAGCCACTAAGCCTGTGCACCACAGCTGCTGAGTCACTCCCTAGAGTCCTAAAGCTGCAAATACTGAAAGCCTGTGCACCTACAGCCTGCGCTCTGCAACAAGAGAGGTGACCACGCTAAGAAGCCCTGCACACCACAGTGAAGAGTGGCCCCGCTTGCCACAACTAGAGAAAACTCGAAGGCAGCGATGAAGACCCAGCACAGTCAAAATTACATAAATCATATTTTTTGAACTGTCTCAGAAATTGTCTTAAGGATTAAATAAGCTACATGAAATAATCCATGTAAAGTGCTTTGTTTGTTAAGTGTCTAGCACTGCATTTGAGTCGGTTCTAATGAGGTGGATAAACCTAGAATCTACTAGACAGAGTGCCGTAAGTCAAAAAAGAAAAACAGCTGTTGCATATTAATGCATATATATATGGAATCTACAGAGATGGTATTGCTGAAACTATCTGCAGGGCAGCAGTGGAGATGCTTACATAGACAGCAGACTTGTGGACACAGCGGGGGAAGGAGTAGGCATGCCAAGTTGCTTCAGTCGTGTCCAGCTCTTGCCACCCTATGGACTGTAGCCAGCCAGGCTCCTCTGTGTGGGGGATTTCCCAGGTGAGAATACTGGAACAGGTTGCCATGCCCTCTTCCAGGAGAATCTTCCTGACCCAGGTATCAAACCAGGTCTCTTACGTTTACCTGTATTGGCCGGAGAGTTCTTTACCACTTGGAGAAGGAAATGGCAGCCCCCTCCAGTACTCTTGCCTGGAAAATCCCATGGATGGAGGAGCCTGCAGGCTACAGTAATGGGGTCACAAAGGGTCAGACATGACTGAGCGACTTCACTCTCCTTTCCTTTCTTTACCACCACTGTCACCTGGGAAGCCCAGGGGGAGGAAGTGGGCAGGACAAATAGAGACAGTGGCATGAACTGTATACACTGTCATGTGTGAATTTAGAGAGCCAGTGCGAATTTGCTGTATTTGCCATATGACTCAATTCCTATATGACAAGTTCTGTGACAGCCTTGGGGAGAGAACGGGGTAAGGGGAGGGAAGTTCATGAGGGAGGTGACATACATATACCTACAGCTGATTCATGCTGATGTACGGCAGAAACCACACAATATTGTAAAGCAATTGTCCTCCGGTTTAAAATTTTAAAAAATTTAAAGAGAAAAACTAAAAAAAAAAATAATAATAATAATAATAATAAAGAAAAGTACCTAGCACTTAAGAAGCAGTGTGGAGTATGATTTTCCTTACTGCTCTTTTATTCTTGAGGACTCTATGTTGTTGCCATGCTACCGGCTAAGCCCTTTGCCCTTTCATCATCCCACCTGCAATCATTCTTGTCCATCCTCAAAGATAAGTTCAAACGTTGTTTCCTCTCGGAAGCCTTCTCAGACATGCATCAGGGGTCCACCAGTCCCTGATCTGAGTTCTCTGGTATGTCATTTACTCCTGTGTCCCCCATGATCACTACTGGTTTGTCAGCGCCTAAATGGCAGGGAATACATTCCACCACCCCGTGTGCCCTGGCTCAAGCTGCAATAAATAGCCATTAAACTGGATCTCACTCTGCTTTTATCACAGTTGTCTGCATTTTTTTTGTCCCTTACCAGCCTGAAAGGACTTCCTTATTCACTCACGCTGTTGTTGCTGTTCAGTCACTAAGTCATGTCCGACTCTCTGTGACCACATGGACTGCAGCACGCCAGGCTGCCCTGCCCTTCACTATCTCCCAGAGTTTGCCCAAATTCATGTCCATTGAGCCACTGATCCTATCTAACCATATCATCCTCTGCCACCCCCTTCTCCTCCTGTCTTCAATCTTTCCCAGCATCAGGGTCTTTTCCAATAAGTCAGCTCCTTGTATCAGGTGGCCAGGTATTGGAGCTTCACTTCAGCTCTTCCAATTAATATTCAAGGTTGATTTCCTTTAGGATGGACTGGATTGATCTCCTATTCTGTGTGAATAATGGGCCTTCCCAGGTGGCACTAGTGGTAAAGAACCCACCTGCCACGGCAGGGGATGTAAGAGATGTGGGTTCAATCCCTGGATCAGAAAGGTCCCCTGGAGTAGGGGCATGGCAACCCGCTCCAGTATTCTTGCCAAGAGAATCCCGTGGACAGAGGAGCCTGGCGGGCTACAGTTGCAGAGAGTCAAACAGGACTGAAGAGACCTCCCACACATACACGCACTGTGTGAATAATAACCCCGACAACATGCGAGGGTCATCTCCAGTGGAGACTGTCTCATGGGACCTGACTGTGGGTCTGAGAATTTGCAAGACTTTCTATGAGATGTAAATGGGAGCAGAGAGGGTAGAGCTGCAGTGTCGACACTGGTGAGGAGGAAATAGGGAGGAAAGAAGACTCTCTTCCCACTTCATATCCAAGGGGCAGAAATAGTAGTCATTGCTCATGGCAAACGGTCTCATTGCTCAGACACTGTGTGAACATTTTCTATAAACTATCTTCTTGCTTTAATGAAGAAGATAACAAAAGTACCTCAATTGTTATAATTACCTGACCAGTGTCACACAGCAAAGATGACTTCTAGCTAGGTCTGACTGACCCAATATTTGTACTTCTAATCACTGTGATTTACTCTTGTTTCTCAAAGATAACTCAATTGACATCACTCAAGAGTACAAAGATCCGGTGACAAATTCACAAACTCTTTAGACCCACAATAGCAGTTAAAAAGCGGCAGCTGAGGAGGGGAAAAAAAAAAATAGAAAAGAAAGAAAAGTTAGACAACTGGATGGTTTTTAAAGATTTTTGCTTGCCTAACAGCAGAAACCACTCTTCAAAATAAAACTTAAAAGCAAGTCTGTTTTGTCTCACAGATATGGAAAGCCAATTTATGGTTACCAATGGGAAGGGACAAATTAGAGTTATGGGATTAACAGATATAAACAACTCTACATAAAATAGGCAAGCAGCAAGGATATATTGTATAACACAGGGAATTGTAACAATTATCTTGTAATAACGTATAATGGAACATATACTGCAAAAATATTAAATCACTGTTGAACACCTGAAACTAACTCAGTATAATAAATCAATTAAACTTGTATTTAAAAAGAAACAAACAATACACAAGTCTGTTTTGTAGAAGATAAAACACAGAACAGAGCTAGGAGGTGGGGAGTCCTCCGGAGCCACACGCACCTGTCTCCCCCTCCCTACTCCAAAAGCCCTTAAAGGAGGTCTGAGGAACCAGCTGGCCCTGTTAAGGCCTAACTGGAGCCAGGACAGGCTCTAAGGGGCAGGCTAGGTCTCTAGGAAAGCTGAGGCCCTGGGAACTCCCACGGACAGCGTAGCTTGACCAATAGGAAAAAGCCCCTAAGAAAGCCCGCGCGTGTGGGAATCTAGCCAATTAGTAGGTGCCAAGAGACCCTTGCAACCAATCCGCCCTTACCAACTCCCTTTCTTTGTTCTAAGTTTATAAATACTGCTGTAATTCAGGGCTCGGGGCCCTCTTGCCTTACTCCACTGTGTTGGAGGGGGCAGGGGAGCCCTAACTCGAGTTAGTAATCAATAAACTCCCTTCTTGCTTTTGCAGTACTTTGGTGGACTTGTTCTCTCAGTCTATTTGGGGTCTTGGACTCGGAGCATAACATATGGGGGCTCGTCCGGGATCCCCCTTCGACTGGGCAGAACAACTCCCCTGGTAGGAGGGAGACCTCACTAGGAGGTAAGATTTCTGAACACCGGTGTTAGCTCTGGAGAAGCCGAGCTTGAGACCTAGCCTCAATTAGCGAAATTGAGGGGGCTGCTGGGCGTCAGTATAGGAATAAGTCCAGCCTGAGACCGGGTCCTTGGTTCCGTGCCGGGGAAGGCAGCTGGCTCTGTGAATATCCTGCAGGTAAGACTGAAAAGAGAGCCCAGAAAGATCTAGTGCTGGGCTGCTGGTGGCCATCCTGTGTTCTGTGTCTGGTCGCTGTGTGTGTGTGTGTGTG
>SJYW01009752.1:788774-805924 GCA_006410735.1 Raphicerus campestris | reverse complement strand
TGGTTTGAATCCTGGTTCCATAAATCTCCTTGGTTGACCACCCTACTCTCCTCCCTAATGGGGCCGCTCATTATCCTCCTCATACTCCTCACCTTTGGGCCCTACATTATTAATAAGCTGGTGATCTTCATTAAAGAACGGGTTCACTCAGTACAACTATTTGTGTTGAGGCAACAATACCACTCCTTGCCTAGGGACATAGAGGAAGATTCCTCTATGTAGCTGAAGACAGGGGGGAATGTTAGGGCCTAACTGGAGCCAGGACAGGCTCTAAGGGGCAGGCTAGGTCTCTAGGAAAGCTGAGGCCCTGGGAACTCCCACGGACAGCGTAGCTTGACCAATAGGAAAAAGCCCCTAAGAAAGCCCGCGCGTGTGGGAATCTAGCCAATTAGTAGGTGCCAAGAGACCCTTGCAACCAATCCGCCCTTACCAACTCCCTTTCTTTGTTCTAAGTTTATAAATACTGCTGTAATTCAGGGCTCGGGGCCCTCTTGCCTTACTCCACTGTGTTGGAGGGGGCAGGGGAGCCCTAACTCGAGTTAGTAATCAATAAACTCCCTTCTTGCTTTTGCAGTACTTTGGTGGACTTGTTCTCTCAGTCTATTTGGGGTCTTGGACTCGGAGCATAACAGGCCCCACCTTAGGTTTTGAATCTGTGGAAAAGAGTCTCAGAAACAGGCAATGACTTGCTAAATCCACTCAGCTCAAACGTGGCAGAACCGGGAATTCTAGGTCTCCTGGCTCTGAATTCAAAGCTCTTTTGATTTTTGTTTGAATATTTTGATGCCTTATTTATGACGACTAGACATTCTTACTGAGAAATGCAAAAAACCAAACAATCCTCCCCAAAAAATCACAAAGGACTAGTGTTTCTCGTTTGAGGTGATGCCTTGAATTACAAGATGGACCCAAATCTGAAATGTTAAAAATTCTGGCCCTCAGGATCAATGAAATGTAGCATTTATATATCCAGAGAATGTTTGGTTTTCTGAATTTTGATGGAAGACACGTCTATTGGTTTCTCCCTTCATCCTTCAGTGCTCTTCTTCCCTAAGATACTAGTGTTGTTTGGATTAAAGTCTCCTTTGGAATATGGTTAAAGTTACAGAAACACTAGCTAGAAAAATGTGGATATACACTGGCACAGTTTGAGACACAAGGTGATGAACCCCTGCAGTCACTCATGATAACCATATACTTTACTTTGTATTATGGATTATCAGGGCTTCCCTGGTGGCTCAGACGGTAAAGAATCTGCCTGCGATGCAGGAGACCTGAGTATGATTCCTGGGTCAGGAAGATCCTCTGGAGAAGAGGATGGCTACCCACTCCAGTATTCTTCATTGGAGAATTCCATAGACAGAGGAACCTGTTGGGATACAGTCCATGGGGTCACAAAGAGTTAGACATAGTGAGAAACAAACACTTTCACTGTTCACTTTCATGGATTAATAACAATTGCCATTTCTGGACCTCAAATATTCCTTCCCTATTTACTCTGGGCCGATGGAAAAGAAGAAGAATTCTGCTATCCATTCTTTGCTGCTGTTGTTCAGTTGCTAAACCATGTCCAACTCTTTGCAACCCCACGGACTGCAGCACGCCAGGCTTCCCTGTCCTTCACTATCTCCCAGAGTTTGCTCAAATTCATCTCCATTGTGTCAGCGATGCCATCCAACCATCTCATCCTCTGTCATCCCCTTCTCCTCCCAGCATCAGGGTCTTTTCTAATGAGTCAGCTCTTCCCATCAGATGGCCAAAGTACTGGAGCTTCAGCTTCAGAATCAGTCCCTCTAATGAATATTCAAGATTGATATCCTTTAGGATTGACTGCTTTGATGTCCTTTCTGTCCAAGGGACTCTCAAGAGTCTTCTCCAACACTCCCACAATTCAAAAGCATTGATTCTTTGGCACCCAACCTTCTTTTTATGGTCCAGCTCTCATATCCGTACATGACTACTAGAAAAAAAGTAGCTTTGACTGTATAGAACTTTGTTGGCAAAGTGATGTCTCTGCTTTTTAATATGCTGTCTAGGTTGGTCATAGTTTTTCTTCCAAGGAGCAAGAATATTTTAATTTCATGACTGCAGTCACTGTCCACAGTGATTTTGGACCCCAAGAAAATACAGTCTGTTACTATTTCCATTGTTTCCCCGTCTATTCGTCATGAAGTGACGGAATCAGATGCCATGAGCTTAGTTTTTTGAATGTTGAAGTTTTTTTAAATGAATTTCTTTAAATTGAAGGAAAATTGCTTTACAAAATTGTGTTGGTTTCTGCCAAACATCAACATGAATCAGCCATACAGAATGTTGAGTTTTAAGCCAGTTTTTTCACTCTGCTCTTTCACCTTCATCAAGAAGCTAAGTTCCTCTTTGCTTCCTGCCATAAGGGTGGTGTCATTTGCATATATGAGATTACTGGTATTTCTCCTGGCAATCTTGACTCCAGCTTGAGCTTCATCCAGCCAGGCATTTCTCATGATGTACTCTGCATATAAGTTAAATAATCAGGGTGACAATATACAGCCTTGACGTACTCCTTTCCTAATTTGGATTAACCCCATTTTTCCATGTCTAGTTCTAACTGTTGCTTCTTGACCAGCATACATGTTTCTCAGGAGGCAGGTAAGGTGGTCTGATATTCTTGTCTTTTTAAGAGTGTTTCACAGTTTGTTGTGATCCACACAGTCAAAGGCTTTAGCGTAGTCAATAAAGCAGAAGTCGATGTTTTCCTGGAATTCCCTTGCTTTTTCTATGATGCAACAAATATTGACAATTTGATCTCTGGTTCCTCTGCCTTTTCTAAATCCAGTTTGAACATCTGGAAGTTCTTGGTTCATGTACTGTTGAAGCCTAGCTTCAGTTCAGTCGCTCAGTCGTATCCGACTCTTTGCGACCCCATGAATCGCAGCACGCCAGGTCTCCCTGTCCATCCCCAACTCCCGGAGTTCACTCAGATTCACTTAGTCCCTAGGAAACACTATTCTATTCTTTGCTTTTATTAGTTTGACTACTTTAACTACCTCATATAAGTGGAATTGTGCTATATTTATGCTTTGGACATTTCACTTCTCATTATGCCCTCAAGTCTATCTGTGTTGTCACAAATGGTGGTATTCCCATCTTTTTTAAGGCTGAATAATACTATATTGTAAGTATATACCACATTTTCTTTCTGTCCGGCTCCTTTATGACCCCATGAATTATAGCTCGCCAAACTCCTCCATCCATGGAATTTCTCAGACAAGAATACTGAAGCTGGCTGTCATTCCCTTCTCCGGGGGAATCTTCCTGACCCAGGGATCAAACCTGCATCTCCTGCATTAGCAGGCTGATTCTTTACCACTGTATCACGTGGGACACCCAATTATTCCATTAGGGGTTGAAAAACACTGATGCTCTAATTTTAATTTTCCTCCTGAATTTATTATCAGGAATAGTTTTATAAAGAATAATCTTTCCCACACCAACTCTTTAGTTACATTCAGGTAAAGGAAATACAAAATAAATGCCCCGTATTTTCCTTTGTTTTCCTTTATTTACTAATTTTCTTAATAATTATTTGGGTCCCTAGAATCCTCTAAAAGTAACCAGTGACTTTTTTTGTTTGTTTTAAAATATCATTATGAGCTCACAGATTTCTAACATATTTGATGTATTTCAGTATATTGTAGTTATTATTCTTTTTGATGTTTCAAGTTTCCATTTTTGGCCATTGGAAATACTTAGGAGCAAATCCTCATTTCTCCTAAGTTATCTTAACATGGACCCAAGGGCAGTTGATAGTCCCCTGCTTTCTGGCATGATACAATGTTCCAGACTCACCTAGTGCATTTCCTGTCTCACATCTATAATCATTCATTCCTAGGATCCCCAGTTCTTTAGTGAGAAACGTTATTTGGAGACCTCAGTTTGGATGTGAAGGGTCCTCATTGCTACTGGGCTGATCATTCTTTGTAGGCTTTTTCAGTGGACCAATCTAATAACTTTTTAATAGAAAATATATCAGGATGAAGTTTACCTATATCTCTTCTTTCTAATAAGGAAAACTTCAGTTCCTAATGGCACAGGAATGATTAATTCCAGTACAGATGTAAGTGTATGTGTGTCTGTATCTTTGCATGACAAACAAAGGACCTGAGCAGGTCTCCATTCTCATGACAGATGGAGGGCAGTGAAACGCCAGCAGGAGGAGCTGCTGGAAGAGGATGAGGAAAGATGGGAGGAGGAAAGAAGGAAAGAGAATTAAGGCATGGGGGAGACTTCATACAGAATTCTGAACACAAAACTGCAAGGTTTCGTGCATAACGTAAAGATGTTTATACATCAGTGACAACTCCCTAAGGTTAAGACACTGTGAAATCACACTCTTTGATCACCCCACACTGGCTTCCCTGGTGGCTCAGATGGTAAAGAATCCACCTGCCAAGCAGGAGACATGGGTTTGATTTCTGGGTCAGGAAGATCCCCTAGAGAAGGAAATGGCAACCCATTCCATTATTCTTGTCTGAGAAATCCCATGGACAGAGGAGCTTGGTGGGCTACAGTTCAAACAATTGGACATGACTAAGCAACTAGACAACAGCAAACAATAATACCAAAGTTAGCATACTCTGGGGCTTCCCTGGTGGCTGAGACAGTAAAGAATCTGCTGGCAATGCCAGAGACCTAGGTTCGATTCCTGGGTTGGGAAGATCCCTGGAGAAGGGAATGGCAACCTACTCCAGTATTCTTGCCTGGAGAATTCCATGGACAGAAGAGTCTGGCAGGTTACAGTCCATTACAATCCGTGGGGTCATGAAGACTTGGACACAACTGAGAGACTAACATTTTCACTTTAGCATACCCTATGCTAAGCATCATTCTAAATAATTACTATATAAGCTCATTGAATCCCATAACAACTTCAAGAGATAGGCATCATTAATATTATTACCACCATCTTATAAAAGAGAAAATTGAAGTACAGAGAGATTAACACTTGTCCAAGGTGAAATGACTAGTGAGTAGAAGATCAGACCTGGGCATTTTGACTTTAGAGTAACATATGATGCCATATGCATCTTGAGAAAGGGTGTTAAGAACCAATACACAAACACATACAAAGATTCACACACACACACACACACACACACACACACACACACATACATTTATACATCACTTTGGAAAAAAGAGCACTAGCAAAGCCAAGTTATAAACATCTCATTATAAAATGGAATTTGGAAGTCTATGAGATTTCTGCACAATTTAGCACCACTCAAAGGGATAAGAGACCACAAGGGGACTGAAATTAAAATTCTCAGTAGATAAATGGAAGCAACCTAGATTTCCATCAACAGATAAATGGATAAGGAAGTTGTGGTTACATTTACACAATGGAATATTACTCAGCTATAAAAAGGAATACATTTGAGTCAGTTCTAATGAGGTGGATGAACCTGGAGCCTATTATACAGGGTGAAGTAAGTCAGAAAGAGAAAGACAATATTGTGTATTAATGCATATATATGTAATCTTGAAAGATAATATTGAGAATCCTACATGCAGAACAGCAAAGGAGACACAAAGAACAGACTTTTGGACACAGCTGGGGAAGGAGAGGGTGGGATGATTTGAGAGAATAGCATTGAAGCACATACATTACTTTTGTAAACTAGATAACCTGTGGGACTTTGATGTATGATGCAGGGCACCCAAAGCCGGTGTCTGAGACCACCCAGAGGGATGGGATAGGGAGAGAGGTGGGAGTGGGATTCAGGATGGGGGGACACATGTATACCTGTAGCCAACTCATTCTGATGTATGGCAAAAACCACCACCATATAGTTATCCTCCAATTAAAAAATATTTTTTTAAATTTTTCCTGTAATAAACAAAAAAAATTCTCAGTAGACAATAAACAGACTAATTCGCGCATTTATTCATTCATTCTTCATTCACTAAGTGAGGACACCAAGACTTAGGGAGATTGAATAAATAAATACCTGGGCTTCTCTAGTGGTCCAGTGCTTGAGAGTCCCACCTGCCAGTACAGGCAGCATGAGTTTGACCCCTGGTCCTGGACAATCCCATACGCTCCATAGCTACTGAACCCATGCTCTGGGGTTTGTGAGCCACAGCTACCGAATCCACATGTCACACGTGCTTAAGCCCCTTGGGCCTTGGAGTCTGTGCTTTACAATGGGAGAAGCCACCACAACTCAAGAGTGCCCCCTGCTCACCACAACTAGAGAAAGCCTTCACACAGTAGCAAAGACCCAGTGCAGCCAAAATTTAATTTAAAAAAACATTTAAAGATGAGTAAATTCCGGAAGTCCCTCGTCTAGGAACTCTATGAATTCAGAAGCATATACCCCCAAAGACTTTTAATGCCTTTCACTTTGAGAAACCCAGTGTGACAGAGGTGACGGGTGGATGGTCTCAAATACAGGATCTAAGCTGCCTTCTCTCAAGATACAGCACTCACAGCATCCACAGGGCTTCCCTCCTGAAAGAGGAATTCAATCCAACTCTCCCTCGCAATGAGCTCGAACTAGCCCATTTGTACCAAGTAGTCTCAGCCTAATGGGTGAGAAGGGAAATCCCTAATGCAGGCCAGAGCAGGTGCAGGAAGTCATCCACTTCCTCTGTACATCCCGTAGGACCAGTCATCACAGCCTCACTGCCAAGGGCACTGAGAAGCAGGACCTACAGCTGAGCCACCCTCATGCCAAGAGCCCATAAGCTCAAAATGGCAGCTGCAAGGAGAAGGAAGCCAGGCTTAGCTCATCAGTTCTCCGGCTTGCTCCAAGTTGGAGTTGGAGCTGGAGACAGCAGACGTAAAAACATCACCAGCTGGTGTGTTTCCTGGCAGGGACAGCAGCCACAGCTTCGCCTGCCCCCAGACACACACATGCAGCAAACAACCTCCATCTGTAGCTCTTTTCCCTCTGTTTATCAGGCCTACAAGGCAGGAAAAGAGAACAAACCAATGTTTTAGAGGCCCAACAGGACCCAGGCTCTGCCTCCAGCAGAGTGGGGTTGATGGATGGGAGGCTGNTGATCTCTGTTAAAATTATCAGTTAGAATTCCTGCTTCCCTGAATGAATCCTGATTGATTCAACTTACCATGTGGTCCCAGATACTTGCTAAGCCTTTTACAAATGTAATTGAGTCACTCAGCCATGTCTGACTCTTTGCAATCCCTTGGACTATAGCCTTCCAGACTCTTCTGTCCATGGAATTCTTCAGGCAAGAATACTGGAGTGGGTAACCTTCCCCTTCTCCAGGGAATCTTCCCAACCCAGGGATCAAACCTAGGTCTCCTGCATTGCAGGCAGATTCTTTACCATCTGATCCACCAGGGAACCCCTTTACCAAAACCCTATGGGGACATCATCCTCTTTTTTAGGATGCAAAAATTGAGACACAGAGTTAAGTTCTTGTCCAAGCTCAACACAAGCTTGAATTGTGGTGCTGTAGCTCCTATCTCCATTGCAGTCTTGTCTAAAAATATCTATTTCTATGAGACGTATGGTTCCTAGAGTTAATTCCTGTCTTTTGTGCCAGGAGCCTTCTTGGAATGAAGAAAATATATGCACAGTTCCCTGAATAAAGTGTGCCGTTCTCCATCTCCACCCACAGATGGCAATCACACAGAGATTTATTACCAGCAGATGGCTGCAATACCGGAGCAAGACTCAAGTACGCGTGGTACACTTCAGACCAACACAGCAGTCCAAAGTTATTTCCCACCTACAGGCGAAGAAGGAATCAAATTCCAATCGAGAAATGATTACATCTTTCCCCAGAGTTTCTGATAGAAAAAGCAAATAAAGCTTGTCGAATGGGCTGGAAGCCTCCCCAGCCTGTAATGTTTTCTTTTTCCTCATCATAGATGGCACCTACTCTTCCTACTGCTCTCAGTCTCTCTTCTTTCGTGCATCTTTCTATCTCTGTCTCACAATCTCCTTTGGCAGGTTTCATTCTCTTATTATATTCTTTTGTCTCCCCCTGTCTCTCTTTCTCTAAGTAAAATAAATTCTTGAAAGACAGCTTAGTCCTTTAAGAGAGAGATTGGGTCAACTTTTGAACTTGACGCAGGAAAATATACCCGATGCTGACTTTCTCATCAAGAAGTTACCTGTAACCTCAAACCTTCTAAAGCCCTAGTAATTCTTCCTGTTTGCTTTCCCAGTGACTGAAGCTTGTGTGCTGAGTGTGTGATGAGAAAGTTACTCGTTCAGATCAATGGACCTCAGGAGAGTCACTGTTTTTCTTCTACACAAGAAACCACCATCAGCCTCTAAGTCCTATCTCATTTATAACTATTAAAAAAACAAAAACAAAAATGATGTGTCTCGTGGGTCTCTCTTCATTTGCTATTTATACTGATTTTTTTGGTTTCGGCATTCATTTCTAATCAGGTTGATATTCTTGCATTTGGCATTCCACCCAGTATGGCTTTTTCTAATTGTGGCCTGAAAGACAGCCATTTTAAAGGGGGTTCACTCATATCTCAGGAAGGAAGAAAAAGGCACAGTTTCTTGTGGGAAACTTTCCCAATAGAAGTCAAAATTATTAGGATTTCCCTGGTGGTCTAGTTGTTAAGCCTCTGTGCTTCCNAAAAACAAAAATGATGTGTCTCGTGGGTCTCTCTTCATTTGCTATTTATACTGATTTTTTTGGTTTCGGCATTCATTTCTAATCAGGTTGATATTCTTGCATTTGGCATTCCACCCAGTATGGCTTTTTCTAATTGTGGCCTGAAAGACAGCCATTTTAAAGGGGGTTCACTCATATCTCAGGAAGGAAGAAAAAGGCACAGTTTCTTGTGGGAAACTTTCCCAATAGAAGTCAAAATTATTAGGATTTCCCTGGTGGTCTAGTTGTTAAGCCTCTGTGCTTCCACTGCAAGGGTCAAGGGTTCAGTCCCTGGCTGGGAAACTAAGATTCCGCATGCTATGCAATGTGGCCAGGAAAAGAAAAGAAAATAGGAAATGATTAAAAATAAAATATAATAAAAAATTATTCTTAAGAAGACCACAGAATAGGTTAGGCATCCCTTTAACAGACATCTTTTTGTCTGACCGGGGCATTATGGGAGGGCCCTGTGGAAGGGACCGGAAGCAACCTCTGCCCATCATTGCAGATGATATGAAGGATCCTACATGGGGAGACAGAGAAAGTAATGTAATGGGGAAAAGACCAGGCTGGCTGTGAATCCTAGCTCTGCAATTTACTTAGCATGTCAGAACTTTGGCTACCTCATTTTACAAAAGGTACATCCTTCCTAGGGCTTCCCAGTTGGCGCTAGTGGTAAAAAAAAAAAAAAAAAAAAAAAACCTTCCTGCAAACACAGGTATACTCAAGAACATGGCTCAATCCCTGGATCAGGATGATCCCCTGGAGGAGGGCATGGCAACCCACTCCAGTATTCTTGCCTGGAGAATCTCATGAACAGAGGAGTCTGGCAGGCTTCAGTCCATAGGGTTGCAAAAAGTAAGACAGGACTGCAGCAACTTAGCACTCACACCCAGATCATTCCTATCCAAGAAAGGTATTATCCATGCTAATAAACCTAATGGTGGCATGAACAGCATTAGACACTCACAATAAGCACATTTACTCCATACAGGAGTTGTTCAAGTTGGCATCTTTCATTTTTCATATGAGGAAACCGAGTCTCAGGTAGCTAATTAAATTCCCCAAAGTTCCAAACCCTGTAGGCACTCAACCCACACTTAATTAAACTTTCTATCCCAGAACTATCATCTTTCCCCACGAAGAATAGATGGATGCACACAGGCTGCATGGTGACAAGAGGGGAAGTTTATTTATGTGTGAGTCTGTTTGTTTCCCAGGGCTCATTAAATCACACCGTACCTCCCCTTCAAGGACACAGCAGTCACGGCAGGAGAAGGATGAGGGTGAGAAGCAGACGGGGACACAGTGCAAACGACAGGGAGAAACAGTGACGGGGACGAGCAGGCAGCAGATGAATTTGGTGGGAAAATTTGCCTTCCCTTACAACCGTGAAATGCCTCACCCCGGTGCATCTTGATGGAGTGCTGTGTGTAACGTGGCTGAGGTTGGGGAACGCCAACACGTCACTCTCTTCTCACACAAGGATTTTGGTCTGCTAGGTAAGTAGACCCGAGAGATACACAGGAATTAAGATGCAGTGTCTGCTTTGTTAGTGGTAAAGCTGAATTGCAGAATGTGCTGGTCCAGCATGGAAGCATCACTGATGCACTGATGCATCCCATCATGCATGGAATCGTTCCATCAGGGATGAAAGTCCAACATGGGCTCCTGTAATAACTTACCCATATTCTTCACCAACGTTCCCCCAGAGATTCCATATACTTCTAGAGGAATCTAAGATGTTGGATCACCCAAAGGCTCACTTTCTACATATATGTATGAATATACAATGTTTGTTTTTCTCTTTCTGACTTACCTCATTCTGTATGACAGCCTCCAGGTTCATCCTTGTCTCTACAAATGACACAATTTTGTTCCTTTCCATAGCTGCATCATACTGCATTGTATGCATGTACCACATCTTTATCCAATCCTCCATCAATGGATAGCTAGGTTTCTTTCATGTCCCAACTACTGTAAATCATGCTGCAATAAACACTGGAGTGCATGCAGCTTTCAGAATTGCGGTTTTCTCTGGGCTGTTGTTTAGTCGCTAAGTCATATTTGACTCTTTCACGACCCCATGGATTGAGCCCTGCCAGGTTCTTCTATCCACAGGATTCTCCAGGCAAGACTACTGGAGTGTGTTGCCATCTCCTCTCCAGGGGATCTTCCTGACCCAAGGATCTAACCCAAGTCGGCAGATCCTTCCCCGGCAGAGTCACCAGGGAAGCCCAGAATATGGCTGAGCACTCAGCAAGTATTTGGTTTACTTCTTCAGTGTTGACTTTGTAAAGCAAAAGGAAACATTGCCTGAAATTAATATCAACTTGTTCATATTTCTGACTCACTGTTTTCTAAACTCCAGAGGAATCATTTACCTCAACCCTCAATACCTTTCACCATGCACATGCAGAAACCTGAGAACCCTAAGAATTCTTTCATGCTATACATAGCTTCACATTAAATGCTTTTTTGTACAAAACCAAGTCAATTGCCTAGAAATACTCAGGGGGTCTTGTATTAATTTTTTTTTTAACTGTGGTTTACAAAGCACCTTTATGGGTGGAGAAGACTAACNTGTTTTCTAAACTCCAGAGGAATCATTTACCTCAACACCTTTCACCATGCACATGCAGAAACCTGAGAACCCTAAGAATTCTTTCATGCTACACATAGCTTCACATTAAATGCTTTTTTGTACAAAACCTAGTCAATTGCCTAGAAATACTCACGGGGTCTTGTATTAATTTTTTTGTTGTTGTTAACTGTGGTTTACAAAGCACCTTTATGAGTGGAGAAGACTAATATTTAGTGCATCAGGTTCTTTACACAATGTACTTCAATGTTCCCAATGATGCCCTGAGGTAGCTGTCATGAGCCCCACTTCGCAGATGAGGAAATCAAGTGCGAACTATCATCAAGTGATTTGAAAGCCAATGTCATACCCTGCCCGATGGCAAAGCCCAGTCCCTAAAGGCTGAATCCAGGGTGTTTTCTGCTACTTTGCAAACTAAGAGCAGCTGCGAAAAGGCTACAAAGCCTCAAGCAACTAATTACCTTTTTAGTCCTCCCTTTTTCCCTCTCTAAAATGGGAAGAATAATATCACCAATGTCATGGTACCTGAACACATCACATAAGTTGTTACAANAGAGCAGCTGCAAAAAGGCTACAAAGCCTCAAGCAACTAATTACCTTTTTAGTCCTCCCTTTTTCCCTCTCTAAAATGGGAAGAATAATATCACCAATGTCATGGTACCTGAACACATCACATAAGTTGTTACAAATGAACTGCTTGGACCCGTGTCTGGCATACAGGAAGTGTTACTGTCAAGCAGTTTCTTAAAGCAAAAACATAAATTGGTAATCATGTTGTCTTGGCTTCTGCTATTTGCTGCAGAAGGGCTTCCTGTGTTCAGGACAGTTTGGAGACAGCTCTGACAAGCACGGGGAACCAGAGAAAGAGCCTGTGCCGGGACTCTCCTGCTTTGCNCAAAAAGGCTACAAAGCCTCAAGCAACTAATTACCTTTTTAGTCCTCCCTTTTTCCCTCTCTAAAATGGGAAGAATAATATCACCAATGTCATGGTACCTGAGCACATCACATAAGTTGTTACAAATGAACTGCTTGGACCCGTGTCTGGCATACAGGAAGTGTTATTGTCAAGCAGTTTATTAAAGCAAAAACATAAATTGGTAATCATGTTGTCTTGGCTTCTGCTATTTGCTGCAGAATGGCTTCCTGTGTTCAGGACAGTTTGGAGACAGCTCTGACAAGCACAGGGAACCAGAGAAAGAGCCTGTGCCAGGACTCTCCTGCTTTGTGTTGCCCAGGAAAGGGGTTTTCAACAGTAGTGACATCCAACGCTTCTTTCCATCATTCATTCATCATTCTGACTTTGAAAAGCATGTTCCAGGCACCCAGGGTCATGAACATCCACACAGTGAAACGCCAGCCTTGCCAATGCCACGGACACAAGACCAAGACCTTTCAATGAGGTTTCCCATCCTGAGTTGCAGGGGAATGGCAGAGAGGAAGGGATTTTAGTAATTGTACTGTGACACCACTCCCCGTTTTACTGAAGAGAAAACCGAGGCACAGAGAGGGAGAGTGGCTTGTCTCAAACTTTCTCCTCAACAGCTCTGTGAAGTAGACGTCACCCATCCTATTCCACCATTTTTCTTTCTACCCAGTGCACAATCAATACTGCAGCCACTGCAAATTGTGTGTGAGCCCCTGTACGCCATTGCCTCTCCCCTTACAGACACTGCCATCCTTCAGCCAGAAACCTCTCTCTCCATATTGTCCACCTGGCTGTTTCCAGCTGTCCATCCAGCTCAGCTCAAGCTCCCACTAGCTCTCACCTGGACTCTGGCAATAGTTTCGGCTGATCTCCTTCCACTCACATTTGCCTCTCCGAGGAACACTTTTTTTTTTTTTTAATTCACACTTCCCTCTCCGAGGAACACTTTTTTTTTTTTTAATATAAATCAGGTTGTGACATGTCTAGTTAAAAGCCTCCAGTGACTTTCAACATCCTTAAGATAAAACTCAAACTCCCTGCTCTGCCTACAAAGTCCTGTAGAACCTAGCCCTCTCTACTTCTCATCTCACTTCCTGCCTACCCCCCAGACTGCGCTCCATCCACACTGGCCTTCTTGCTGCTCCTCAAACACCCCAGGTCTTGCTGGAGGCACTGGCTCCTTCTCTTCCCTGGAACTCTTGCCTTCGCATCCTCACAGAGCCAACTTCTTCTTATCCTCCTGATCACAAGTCAGCTTCACTGTCTGAGCCTCCCCATGACCACAGAATCATTTTGCCTCCCATACCCTGGGCATTTCTCTGATAACATTTCCAACTCTCTGGCATTACTGTGGTTGTGCATCTACTGCCTGTCTGGCCTGGAGAATTCCACAGACTGTGTAGCCCATAGGGTTGCAAAGAGTCAGACAAGACTGAGCCACTTTCACTTCCACTAGATGCTCGATGCTATAAAGAAGGAATAGGGTTTTATTGGCCATTAATCTTAAGAGCCTAGCCTACTGCCTGGTACAGAGTTGGTGCTCAGTAAATATTTACTAAGTGGATAAGCAAATCAACTTTCAATTCTGCATTGTAATCCCTCAAGGCTAGTGTTTTGGAAAAGCTAGAAAATGGCAATTAACACGTATGCCAGTTCCCTTCCAGTTCTCGGCTATGTGCAATCCATAAACTGGGATTTCCCATGATAGTCCTACAATATTGGTCTCATCATATTAGGTTACATGCATTGCTTTGTCCAAATGACTGTTCCAATCCACTTGTTCTTGTTTGAGAATGTTTTTCATATACTCACCACACTGATGTTTAAGCTCAAAAATGGACGAGCTTAGTCTTCCATTTGATTAAAGATGCTAAAGATCCCAATATTAATGTATCTACTTTCTCTTGGGTAAAGAGTAAAGACGTCATCTCAGAGTGGCCCCAGATGGAAGGGGGACTGACCCTATACAAGAAGTCGAGAGTCTCAGGGTCTCATTCCCTCTGGGAAGTGTCTTAGCAATTACTCAGTGGCTCATCATCTTCTAAAGTACATTGGATGTCTGCTGAGGTCCCTTCCAAGGCAAGAGTTAGATTTATTCATTCAAGAAAGGTAATTATATCATGCCTCTGTACCAAGCACTGTCAAGGTACTGGGAAAACAGCCTTGCAAAAAGCCCCCAAGAACATCTCTACCTTCAGGAAACTAATGTGATTCTCTAGAGCAAACTCTGCTGTTGAATCATCAAGACATTTGATTTTTCGTATGGCATATATTAATTATGACAGAGTGAGTGGTCTCACATACTTCCACATCTAGTCTTCATCTTCCAGCTTTATGCTTTGCTTTCTACCATGAGCAAAAGAAACTCCATCCCATCTATTCTCTTGTCCAAAGGGTTTGGCCTACCCAGTGTTTAACTTGCCTATTCCCTTCTCTTCTGAACTAACAGTGCTCATCAGATGGGTTAGGGGATCAGCAGACAAAAATGAAGCCACTGTTATGTCTGTGAAAAAAGACATGGGCTAGATTTCAGGAACCTGGCATTAATCCTCACTTTGCCATTCATGAGACTCTGAGAATGTCTGTTCATCTCTCTGGGTCTCAGCTTCATTATCTATAAAATAGAAGGTGGTGGCCATAAAAATGTACCTCTCAAATCTTCCACTTTGTGGAATGTAATTGACCAAGGGCTCCATGCTGTCTGAAATCCATCACCATACTAGCACCACCAGCCAAAGTCTGATATGCCAGGGTTGCTTTTGGAAGAAACAGGTGCATTTCTGGGAGACTTGGGACTACTCTGACCATTGACTTTGATCTTTCAGCTTTGTCAAAACTTTCTTTGAACTGAAAATCAATCAAAGACTCTTGTGCTACCCCAAATTCCTTTCTCTCTCCTCCATGGGAGTAACACCTGTGTCATGGCCCAATGATTCTCCCACTCATCACTGGTCCTTCACCATTTCCCCTCAAGGCCAATGTCCATCATCAATCTCTTGCAAAGTTTATGGCTTCTTAGCATCTGCCTCTTGAAGGACTCAAAGTAACACACTGAGACAATGATGTCTACGTATATGATTGTGAGGACAGTATCAGTGAAAATGTTTTACAAAGTACACAAGGTTTTATAAAGCATCATATATAATAAATGTATAAAGCATCATAGGATTTAGTGTACGGAAGGTACATTTTGAGATACATCAAAATATCCTACATCATTCATTCATTTACTCACCACTTAGGTACTAAACTGGCTTCCCTGGTGCTTCGAAGGATAAAGAATCTGCCAGCAATGTTGGAGATCAGATTCCATCCCTAGGTCAGGAAGATCCCCGAAGGGAATGGCAACCCACTGCAATGTTCTTGCCTGGAGAATTCCATGGATAGAGGAGCCTTGTGGGCTACCATCCATAGGGTCTCAAAGAGTTCGACATGACTGAGGAACTGACGCTTTCACTAGGTATTCAATACCCACCCTGAGTTGGGCTCTTGGCAAAGGACCTGAAAATACAAAGAGATTATTTTTCTTTCCTGAGATCACAGGATGGAGGAGGTGTTCAGATCCCTTATAACTTAGAATATATTAGGTAATAATGTATTTTGATAGGGACATGAGGGTTGGGGGCGGGGAGTAAGGAAGGAAAATGAAGGAAGAGAAGAGAAAGAGCAGCCATTATACCAAACCACTGCAAATGTGAGGCGGTGGCTGTTCGAGTGAATGGAAAGTTTTTTCAGTTCTGCTTTGCCAAACACAGTCTGATGCTCCGCACCAGCCTGAGCCTTTTGGGGTTGCAATGGTTGTAACGCTTTTGCAGGGAAACTCTTCAGTGTTGTCACCCTTTCATGGCCCCGCATACTCAGCTCAACAACAGACCTCCAAAAGAATATGCTCAGTGTTGTAATTTTCCAAAGGCGACATGATTATAAAACCCAAACAGATGGAAAGACTATTGCAGTGGCGAATAAAGCTGTTAGCAGTTTCCATTTGTAGACAAAACCATTATTTTTGAGCAGATCGCTGCCAGAATTTGATGAATCTGGTACTCTTTGCACCCTCTGCTTTGCAGAAAGCCCTAAAACTCTGTCAGACTTTGCAAACAGTTGTGGGATGTTATTTTTGAACATTTGTTTATGTCCAAGTCATTGGCTCCAAGAGTTTCCCATTTAGTTTGCTGCTAATCTTGAAATTGCCATTAATGTACAGTTTCCAACCCTGAAAATTGAACTATGAAATACATGGCTGTGTGAACATCTTTTATTTAAAATATTACTGCACCCCATCACTCTATGCCAAGGCCTGGCTTGTTTATGAGAGTGCATGATTACATAATTACATGTTAGAAATCATTTGTAAAGAAAATTGATTGGTGTACTTTACAGCAAGGATTTCACCAAAAATAACCCTGTCTCTAGCTGCAGAAATGGAGGGCCAGGCTAGAAAATGACAAAACAACTTCAGGAGCCTGTCACCATCTTGTTTACTTCTCATCACAAGAAGGAATAATTGCTCAAAGAGTAATGAGGGACAGAACCATTGACTTTGAATAGCTATGATCCACAACTCAGATTTTAGACAATATTAGGGGCTACTGGAAAGAGTTCTTAACAAAGATTCATGAGCTCAAGTTCTAGCCTCAACCCTGCTGATAACTTCTCAGTAGTGCTCAGCCTTCTAAAATCTCCACTTCTCTGTCAGTAAAATGGGAATTGGACAGCAGTTTGCTCAGGCTAAGACAGTGTCCACACAGACACAGGGGAGGTGAGCAGAATCCTAGGCATGGACGAACATCACTCTGACTAGAAGGTTCGTGGATGGTAAGTGGAGGGCTATCACTTAATGGTCCCTCCTTGCAGCCCTAGGGGTCTCAGATTGAGGCTCTCCAGTCCTTTCTATCATACCTTCCTGTCTCTTCCCCAGTCTGTGACCATTTCTTTCCCCATGACCTCTGCCAGTAGGAAAATTTATCCTATAAAAATGCCTTCTAAATTTGTCTG
>SJYW01009752.1:748805-771141 GCA_006410735.1 Raphicerus campestris | reverse complement strand
ATCTTCCAGACCCAGGGATCAAACTCCCGCCTCCTGCATCCACTGTATTACAGGCTGATTCTTTACTGCTGAGCCACTAGGGAAGCCCAGGTGTGATGGCAATGGACTTCCCCTGGCAACTGCCTCCTCTAGAAACCTCCAGGAATTATAATTGGCCTAAGAAGAGAAAGAAGCTCCCGTTGTAACCTTTCAGGAGCTGCCTATGTAATCCTTCTGGCATATTTATGAAGTTGGCATGAACATCTCCATTGAATAGATGAGAAGAACAAAGGACGGATTATTTTGGTAACTTTACCACAGAAGCCCAGCTCTTTGGCAAGACCAGGATGTGAACTCAGTTCTGTCCATCCAAAAGGATGCTCCAGCCTCTGCACCTTGAACTCCTCCCATGGATAGAGCCATACTTTAGTAAGTTCTGGCCAGAAGGCCTGGCCAGAATGCTGGGCCCGCTGACCTTCACTTAAACCTGTTCCAGGCAGCAGAAATAAGGCCAGCAGGAGAACTTCACACAGCTGGCCCCTCTGTGCAGGAAAGAAGCGGGAAAATCCAGACGTAGCCCTTGGGAGCAAGCAAAGGAAACTAAGGTGTCTTTTATCAATAATCCCTTTCAACTTAACCCAGAAAACCCACATTATAGTTTGTTATTATTCTAGCAGGTTGAGACTCAGTTCAGTTTAGTCGCTCAGTCGTGTCCAACTCTTTGCAACCCCATGTATCGCAGCACACCAGGCCTCCCTGTCCATCACCATCCCCTGGAGTTCACTCAGACTCACATCCATCGAGTCCATGATGCCATCCAGCCATCTCATCTTCCGTCGTCCCCTTCTCCTCCTGCCCCTAATCCCTCCCAGCATCAGAGTCTTTTCCAGTGAGTCAGCTCTTCACATGAGGTGGGCAAAGTACTGGAGTTTTCAACTTTAGCATCATTCCTTCCAAAGAAATGCCAGGGCTGATCTCCTTCGAAATGGGCTGGTTGGATCTCCTTGCAGTCTAACATTGGCTTTTTTTAATATAGCATCACTGGCTCAAATAACACTTTGTGGCAGAACTGAAGTCAGCCAGGATAATCCTGTTTGGTTAAAGCCCTTATCTGTGTGGACTGGGTGAGCATGGCCTGCTGAAAAGAATGATGAAAGTCTGCCAGTGTAAGGGAGTGCCATCTCATCCATTCATTTACAATCATGTTCCACAGAAAGAAAATGAAGCTTTAAAAAGAGAGATTTTCTTATATGCCTTATCATCCTTCCCTCCTGTCAAAAACAGACTTTGGCCCAAATAAAGGATGGCCCAGTTGGAAGCCTAAGAGAAGTAACAGTTTGTTCAATGGTTTTGAGTTATAGTGGGTCCAGGTCAGATGATTTCAGCAAAATTGAAGGGGTTCTCTCCATATGCTTTTTTCTCAAGTTACCTTTAACTGTAACAGATTTTCATCTTATATGTTAATTCTAGAATCTTTAACTGCCCCCCCCCCATTCTTACCCCAATTCGCATGAAGATGAGACTCCACTCATGTCTTCAAGAGAAGTGGATGGATTTGAGAGTTCTGCAGAAGTAGATGCCAGGACTTTGTAGAGGATGAGATGTTAGGAGGAAGAGGATAGAATCTATGATGACTCCCAGGACTCTTTACAGAGTTCCTCCTCTTCTCATTAGTGTATCAAGAAGAAGCAATAGCTCCAGTTCTACACAGGAAATTGCCCTCAAAAAAAAAAAAAAAAAAGCCATTTCACCTTAATGGTCCAGAAGCTAAAAATACACATAACTTTCACATAGCCAACTAAAGGAAGAGAAATATGAACATGAGTTTGCAGCAGAAAAATATATAGACTCCTGACTTATAGCAAGAAGAATCAACAAAAGATAGCCCATTGGAATTTCAGGTCATTCCAACCCCAAGTATCCCTTAGTTAGAAAAGACTTGTGCAAATAAAGGTAAAAGTTGTGGATAAGCACTTGGTTTATCTGCTTTTTGCTTTGATGTACTCAATGTGTTGGCAAATTGGAGAATTCTCACGTATTTCTTACTATATACACCTCCTTGTTCTGCACAAGCGTACTCAGTCTTGTCCAACACTTTATAACCCCATGGACTGTAGCCTTCCAGGCTCCTGTGTCCATGGGATTCTCCAGGCAAGAATACTGGAGTGGGTTGCCATTTCCTTCCCCAAGGGATCTTCCCAGCCCAGGAATCAAACTCAAATCTCCTGTATCACTTACATTGCAAGCAGATTCTTTACCTGCTGAACCAGGAGGTTCAGTACATATACCGCTTTATCCACCCTAAAAGTAACCTCCTTATATAAGTTTTTTCTTTTGTTTATAAAAGCAGACACCAAAGCACAGTTTAAAATTCGCGCAAAAACAAAAAAAGTGTCAGTTTTTTCTTTTCAACTTTGTCTATTATAAAAGAGTTAACAAAAGATTAACGTGTGCCTATAACGTGAAGGCCTGATATAAGCAGATAGGTTAGGGGGTCCGCAAAGAAAAAGAACCAGGAATAACTTTCTTGACATAAGAGAACCAATTTTTGCCTATGTCATTTTCTGATCTAAACTTGGCCACAGCGCTTGCCCTTGAGCAGGTCTCAGTAATCAATGATCTTAAGGAAAACAAAGGAATGCAGGGACAGAGAAAAGGCAATCAAACAATAGTGTGGTGATAAAGCAGAGTCCGATTTCCTCTTCAAGGGATATACATAGTAATATATTTTTGAGTTCTTCAAGAACAAAGGCCCCCATGCAGGTGGCAGACACGATGACATTGACCCTCCAGACGTCAATCAGCTAAAGCTTGGATTCTGTCCACCTTTACCCTGATTCTAGCTGAATTCTCCTCTGCTCAAGCCCTTTCGTGAATATGCATATACACTTAGCTTAAAATTTCCCCAGTTTTGCTTTGGGAAAAATTTTCCCCAATTTTGTTTTGGGAAAAAATCTCCAGTGTTCTCTTTGCTGCCAACTAATGTTGCCAAAGCCTTGGCTCTCTACGCACCAGTGACAAACAGAAGTATGGAGACGGAGTTATGGAGGAGACGGAGCAGCTTTATTGCTTTGCCAGGAAAAGGGGGAACACAGCAGGCTAGCCCCTCAAGAACTGTGTGCCCCTGCCTGCCTAGAATCATTCTCCCCCACACGCCCCTCCTCTCCAGGCTGGCGCATAACATTGAGCAGAGTTCCATATGCTACACAACAGGTCCATTTTAAATATAGTAGTGTGCACATGATTTTCCCAAAGTCCTCAACTATCCCTTCTCACAGTCCTTCCCCTTGGCAACCATGAGTTCATTTTCTAAGTCCATGAGTCTCTTTCTATTTGTAAATAAGTTCATTTGTATCATTTCTTTTTAGAGTCATTTAAAGGATGTCCTGATATTTCTCCTCTATTTGACTTCACTCATTATGACACTCTCTAAGCCCATCCATATCACTGCAGATGGGATCATTTCATTCTCTTTAATGGCTGAGTAATATTCCATTGTATATATGTACTACATCTTCTTTATCCATTCTTCTGCCAATGGACATTTAGGTTGCTTCCATGTCTTGGCTATTGTCAACAGTGCTGCAATGAAAACTGGGGGTGCTTGTATCTTTTGGGAGCCATGTTTTTCTCTGGATATATACCCAGGAGTGGGATTGCAGGGTCATATGGTAGCTCAATTTTTAATTTATTTTTAGGAAACTGCTTACTGTTCTCCATACTGGCTGTACCAATTTACATTCCCACCAACAGTGCAAGAGACTTCCATTCTCTCCATACCCTCCCCAGCATTTGTTTGTGGATTTTTTTTTTTTATGATAGTCATTCTGACCAGTGTGAGGTAATATCTCATTGTAGTTTTGATTTGCATTTCTCTAATAACTAAAGATGTTGAACATCTTTTCATGTGCCTATTGGCCATCTGTATATCCTCTTTAGAGAAATGTCTATTCAGTTCTTTTGTGCAATTTTTGATGAGTTGTTTGTTTTGATGCTATTAAGCATCACAAACTGTAAATTTTGGAGACTAATCCCTTATGGGCCACATCATTTGCAAATATTTTCTCCCAATCTATGGGTTGTCTTTTTGCTTTGTTTATTGTTTCCTTTGTTGTGCAAAAGCCTTTGAGTTGAAATAGGTCCCATGTGTTTATTTTTGCTCTTATTTCCATTATTGTACGAGATGGATCTAAAAAGATGTTGCTGTGATTTATGTCAGAGAGAGTTCTGCTCTTGTTTTTCTCTAGGAGTTTTGCAGCGTCTGCTCTCACATTAGGTCTTTAATCCATTTTAAGCTTATTTTTGTGAATGGAGTTAAAGAATAATCCAATTTCATTTTTTTACATGTGGCTGTCCAGTTTTCCCAGCACCACGTGTTGAAGAGACTGGTCAATTAATCGATGACAAAGGAGGCAAGACAATACAATGTTGGAAAGACAGTATTTTAAAATTCTTAATAAAATATTTTACATTCTGTCTCTTTTTTTTTTTCATTCTAAGTCCTCAAAATTCAATATGTATTTTTCTGTCCATAGAACCTCTCAAATCAGACTAGCCACACTTAGGAGTTCAGTAGCCACATGTGGGTAGCCACTGTATCAGTCAGCGCAGTTGTAGTTCTAAGCACTATGCTAAATACTTTGCAAGTATTATTTATTTAAATGTCATGACAACCTGAAAGAAGATAACCTATGTTCCCATTTTTCAGATGAAGAAACTGAGGCTTCAAAGGTTACATAAATTACCTAAGGAAAAAGAGCTAATGATTGGCACAGCCAGAAATCAGATATGTTTGATAGGATCCTACGCTCTTACTTTTTATGCTACATTGCCACCCAACCTGGATACATGGATGGGTAGATGAATGTAGAGTTCCTTTGAGGTCATTCTTTGGATTCTTGGTTTTGTATTTGCTTTTTTCCTAGTCACCCCCTCCCAACAAGCAAGTACATGTACATACATATACACAGGCACACACACACAAGCATACCTATGTATACACACATACACATACACTCATATCCTGGACCAATACTTTTCAACTGTTCTCAAATTAGTTACTGCCTGAATCAAAATTACATGGACTCAGATTCCCAAAACCCACCCCACATGATTCTCTTCCAGTAGGCTAGGAAATGTTCATGAACCTGCGCTGTTAGTTAACCAGATCTGTAATTTGGATGCCCACTAAAGCAGTGTTCACAACCTTGGCTAATAGAGTCACTTTGAGCTTTAAAAGTGCCATATTTGGGATCCATCCACAAACGCTCTGATATAACCAGGTTGGGATAGGACCTGAGCAGCAATTATTTTCAATGGACAGCTGAGGTAGAAAATTCTGCATTGAAGTTTGAGATCTACTCTCATCATGCTTCTGTGTTCCTGGCCAGTCTGGATAATTATGCATAATAATGTTGAGAAGAATCCAGAGAAATGAATTTAAAGTTTTGTGCTTCCAGGTGTCCAGGTGGTCATTAGGGCAATGAGCCAAACTGGCAGTAACAGCCTTTATTCACTCTGCAACAATGCGTGCAAGAGGCGGGAAAGGGATGCTGGCTCCCCAGTGCTCCATTTTCCCCCAGAATGGCACCAGGCGAGGGCCAGGCAGATACAGCATAGACAGAGGGAGGCCCTGATTAAAAGGCTCCTGACATGTGGGCCAGAGGGATGTAGGGGGTTGGTGGGTGGCTGGAGATACAAAGGTACTGAGTCAAAGTGCAGAAAGGAGGCCCTGCCAAGGCCTCCATAAGAAGGCCTCTGAATGGAAGTGCCTGCCTAGGAATGCAAATATGCATTTATGAGAAAGGAAGGTCTGGGTTGGGGGAGGGTCCTGATCCTTGACTGCATCTCCCTCCAGAAAACAGCACTGCAGGTCTGGGGTGAGGAGGGAAGCTTTCCCTACTTCCATGAGGTCAGCTGGTTAAAGCCTTGCAATTGCCTCTGGTCGAGCCCATAAGCTCACTAGTAGGATTCTGGTAAGGAACCAGACCCCTCAAAAGCATCCATTATGCTTAGAGCTGTGTTGAACATCATGAGTCAATCTATACGCCCTGAATTCTCTATGCAGATCTGTTCTGAAAAGCAAGTCAGCTCCTGGCCACTGTATGTTAGGCAAAGTTGGCCATGTAGCCATTGCAATCCACTGTACCACATCATGTCTCAGATCCTCAGGTCTCAGGTCCTTCAGCCATTCCGACTACTCATTAGGGATTTGTGTCAGTTGAAAATGACAGGAAACCAATGTAAACTGGCTGAAACCATAAGTAAATAAATCACCTGTTACAAGCTGCTAAGTGGTCAGACCAAAGAAAGGGCTGACCTTAAGCGTGATGAGATATGGAAATTCAAGTTTCGAGATACGGTGATTCAGGGATCATTCCTTCTAATGCTCCTTCGTTCTGCTTTCCATCATGAGCCGTCACCCTCAGGAAGGTCTTTAATGCACAAATCATTGAAGATAGCCACCAACCACTCCAGGCTTCGCCTTGTTCACACCCAGCGCTCCATGAGAATGCTGCTCCTGACCAGTGAGCACAGCAGATTCAGGCAAAGACCACGATTGGCTCTTCTAGGGTCACATCCACAATAACAGAGACCTCAATTTGATTCCTGGTCTGGGAAGTTCCCCTGAAGAAGGTCATGACTACCCACTCCAGTATTCTTAGACTTCCCTGGTGGCTCAGAGGGTAACAAATCCGCCTCCAATGCGGGAGACCTGGGTCCATTCCCTGGGTTGGGAAGGTCCCGTGGAGGAGGGCATGACGACCCACTCCAGTATTCTTGCCTGGAGAATTCCATGGACAGAGGAGCCTGGCAGGCTATACAATCCACTGCGTCACAAAGAGTCGGACACGACTGAGCAGCTAATCACACAGCACGGCACAGGGTCACACAGCCGTTACTGGACCAATCAACACGACAGAGGGTCAGAGCGGCACGGTTTTCAGCCCCACCAGAAACACACGGAAAGAAGAAAGAGAGTTCCTAGAAGGAAGCGATTCACTTCTGGCAGAGTATATAAAAGAAGACCAACTAAACCGCATGCTATTGAAGCTTGATGTGAGGAGATAATTTTGAAAATGTGTTTTAAAAAAACTACTGTTTGCTGATCCTGTGTTCTTGAGGAGCATAAACCACTTCAGAAAAAAATTAAAATTTTCAAAGAAAAATGTTTTTTTTCCTAGAAAGTTTTAACAGGAATCAAGTCAGGCATTTCAAAGAGACCACGTCATCAAAGCCTCAGAAGCACAATTCTGCAGCATGAGAAAACTAGGGTAAAATTACGTGAGGTACCTGCCCCAGAATCCACAGCTAGTAAGTGTCAGAGCAGCTTTTGCACCCCAAGTCCACCCTCTCATGAAACACTGTTGTTTNAGCGTACTCAGTCTTGTCCAACACTTTATAACCCCATCGACTGTAGCCTTCCAGGCTCCTGTGTCCATGGGATTCTCCAGGCAAGAATACTGGAGTGGGTTGCCATTTCCTTCCCCAAGGGATCTTCCCAGCCCAGGAATCAAACTCAAATCTCCTGTATCACTTACATTGCAAGCAGATTCTTTACCTGCTGAACCAGGAGGTTCAGTACATATACCGCTTTATCCACCCTAAAAGTAATCTCCTTATATAAGTTTTTTCTTTTGTTTATAAAAGCAGACACCAAAGCACAGTTTAAAATTCGCGCAAAAACAAAAAAAAGTGTCAGTTTTTTCTTTTCAACTTTGTCTATTATAAAAGAGTTAACGAAAGATTAACGTGTGCCTATAACGTGAAGGCCTGATATAAGCAGATAGGTTAGGGGGTCCGCAAAGAAAAAGAACCAGGAATAACTTTCTTGACATAAGAGAACCAATTTTTGCCTATGTCATTTTCTGATCTAAACTTGGCCACAGCGCTTGCCCTTGAGCAGGTCTCAGTAATCAATGATCTTAAGGAAAACAAAGGAATGCAGGGACAGAGAAAAGGCAGTCAAACAATAGTGTGGTGATAAAGCAGAGTCCGATTTCCTCTTCAAGGGATATACATAGTAATATATTTTTGAGTTCTTCAAGAACAAAGGCCCCCATGCAGGTGGCAGACACGATGACATTGACCCTCCAGACGTCAATCAGCTAAAGCTTGGATTCTGTCCACCTTTACCCTGATTCTAGCTGAATTCTCCTCTGCTCAAGCCCTTTCGTGAATATGCATATACACTTAGCTTAAAATTTCCCCAGTTTTGCTTTGGGAAAAATTTTCCCCAATTTTGTTTTGGGAAAAAATCTCCAGTGTTCTCTTTGCTGCCAACTAATGTTGCCAAAGCCTTGGCTCTCTATGCACCAGTGACAAACAGAAGTATGGAGACGGAGCTATGGAGGAGACGGAGCAGCTTTATTGCTTTGCCAGGAAAAGGGGGAACACAGCAGGCTAGCCCCTCAAGAACTGTGTGCCCCTGCCTGCCTAGAATCATTCTCCCCCACACGCCCCTCCTCTCCAGGCTGGCGCATAACATTGAGCAGAGTTCCATATGCTACACAACAGGTCCATTTTAAATATAGTAGTGTGCACATGATTTTCCCAAAGTCCTCAACTANGCCCCTGCCTGCCTAGAATCATTCTCCCCCACACGCCCCTCCTCTCCAGGCTGGCGCATAACATTGAGCAGAGTTCCATATGCTACACAACAGGTCCATTTTAAATATAGTAGTGTGCACATGATTTTCCCAAAGTCCTCAACTATCCCTTCTCACAGTCCTTCCCCTTGGCAACCATGAGTTCATTTTCTAAGTCCATGAGTCTCTTTCTATTTGTAAATAAGTTCATTTGTATCATTTCTTTTTAGAGTCATTTAAAGGATGTCCTGATATTTCTCCTCTATTTGACTTCACTCATTATGACACTCTCTAAGCCNACTTTCACTTTTCACTTTCTTGCATTGGAGAAGGAAATGACAACCCACTCCAGTCTTCTTGCCTGGAGAATCCCAGGAATGGGGGAACCTGGTGGGCTGCCGTCTATGGGGTCGCACAGAGTCAGACATGACTGATGTGACTTAGCAGCAGCATGCTCTTGGGGTTTCTCCATGGTAAAGAATCTGCCTGTCAGTGCAGGAGCCATGGGAGATGAGGGTTCGATCCCTGGGTTACGAAGATTCCCTGGATCAGGAAAAGGTAACCCACTCCAGTATTCTTGCCTGGAAAGTCCCACGGACAGAGAAGCCTGGTGGCCCACAGTCCACAGAATCAAAAGAGTCAGACACGACTGAGCAACTGAGCACACGTAAAGCTTTATTGTATGTATATACGCAAGAGATCATCTCAGAGCTGTCACTTTCACTTTCATTTTCTATTATTCATTGAGANGAAGCCTGGTGGCCCACAGTCCACAGAATCAAAAGAGTCAGACACGACTGAGCAACTGAGCACACGTAAAGCTTTATTGTATGTATATACGCAAGAGATCATCTCAGAGCTGTCACTTTCACTTTCATTTTCTATTATTCATTGAGAAGATAAACATTGACCTTGAACGTGGAAACAATAGAGCCAAGTGGGCAAGGTAAGTAACAGTCTTTGCCATGATTTGTTATCCCCTTCACATTCCAGACCCCTGGTAGCTCAGACGGTAAAGCGTCTGCCTACAATGCGAGAGATCTGGGTTCAATCCCTGGGTTGGGAAGATTCCCTGGAGAAGGAAATAGCAACCCACTCCAGTATTCTTGCCTGGAAAATCCCATGGACTGAGGAGCCTTGTCCACGGGGTCGCAAAGAGTCGGACACAACTGAGCGACTTCACTTCACTTCACATTCCAGGCACTGTGTGTAACTCTTCAGCTTTGTGGTATCTTCTTTCATCCTTGCCCAAGCCTCTGAGTCAGGATCTATGAATATTCCTGAGTACCGGATGAGGCCCAAGTGGTTTCCATGGATTATCTACCCAGCATCCCACAAGTCAGGGCAAAGGTGTGATTCAAGCAGAGGTCTGTTTGCTCTCAAAGCCTGTGCAACATATACTGTCTCATCATTGCAATGGAAAACAATTCCAAAACCTGGGTTATGATTCCAACACTCTGTCTCTCCCTGGACCCCAGAGACATTCTCTCTCTACCCTTCCCAGGGCAGTAGGATTGTAAATTGTAAAGTGTCATCCTCAAACAATGAACAAGCTTATCTTTGCCGTATCTGGCAATACTTGGCAAGTGCCCAGCAGGTACTTTTTCTGCTACGGGAGAATTTTGAGCAAAGCCAGTGTAGGGAGGGACAATCAGCGAGTGAGTCACAAAAGTCAGGCAACAGGAGCAAGCATTTGGAAGTTATGGTGCCATTGACAGCAAGGGGGAAAGGCACAGAATGAAGCAGATTCTCCACTGGTATGAGAACAGGAGAAGAGGGAAGGAAGTCTCTAGGCAAAGATGGTGATTAAATCAACATAGTCAGGGTACAGAACATCTTTTTCTCCCTTGTGAGACCCTCTGACCCACAAAGGGNCTGGTATGAGAACAGGAGAAGAGGGAAGGAAGTCTCTAGGCAAAGATGGTGATTAAATCAACATAGTCAGGGTACAGAACATCTTTTTCTCCCTTGTGAGAGCCTCTGACCCACAAAGGGAGAAATCAACTGAACAAAAAGTAACTCATTTAGGATTGTTCATCTCCCTCGCTCCCTTTTGGGACATATAAAAGGTCTCATTTGTCTGCTTTTAAATTTTAAAATAAGGGATTTTCACATATGGTTAAACAAGGGCTTCCCCAGTGGTTCAGCACTAAAGAATCCACCTGCAATGCAGGAGATGCAAAAGACGTGGGTTCGATCCCCAGGTGGAGAAGATCCCCTGAGGAGGGCATGGTAACCCACTCCAATATTCTTGCCTGGAGAATCCCATGGACAGAGGAGCCTAATGGGTTACAGTCCAAAGCATCACAAAGAGTTAGACACTACTGAAGCTAGTGAGCTTGCACGCATGGTTAAACGAACCATGGTATAGCTTGCTCTCATTAGAAGTCAAATTTTCAATACACCTCAAAACTACAAAGAGGTATCACCTTATGCTGGTCAGAATGGTCATTATTAAAACATCCAAAAATAATTTAAGTGCTAGAGAGGGTGTGGAGAAAAGGGAACTCTCCTACGCTGTTGGTGAGAATGTAAATTGGTACCACCACTCTGGAGAAAAGTATGGGGGTTCTTTAAAAAAAACTATAAGTAGAACTACTATGTGACCCAGCAATACCACTCCTGGGCATATATCTGGAGAAAACTGTAATTCAAAAGCATACATACACCCCAGTATTCATAGCAGTATTTACAATAGCCAAGACGTGGAAGCAATCTAAGTGTTGATCGACAGATGAACGAATAGAGAATATGTGATACATATATACAAATGAAGGTTACTCAGCCATAAAAAAGAATGAAATAACACCATCTTTAGCAACATGAGAATATCATACTAAGTGAAATAAATCAGACAGAGAAAGACAAATATCATATGATATTACTTACATGTGGAAACTAAATTATGATACAAATGAATTTATTCACAAAACAGAAGGAGACTCACAGACTTAGGAAACAAACTTAGAGGGATTCCCAGGCGATCCAGTGGTTAAGACTCTGCTCTTTCACTGCTGAGGGTGTGGGTTCAATCCCTGGTCAGGGAACTAAGATCCCACAAGCTGCCAACGCAGCAAAAAAAGAAAGGAAAAAAAAATCAGAGAGAGAGAAAAAGAGAAAGAAAACAAACTTACAATTACCAAAGGGGGAAGGTGAGGGATAAATATGTAGTTTCAAATTAGCAGATATGAACTACTGTATATAAAAATAGATAAGCAAATTCCTACTGTATAGCACAAGGAACTATATTTGTATTGTAATAAAATACAATGGAAAATAATATGAGAAAGAATATAAGTATACATATGTATGAATATATGTGTACATATATGTGTGTGTGTATATATGTACGTATAACGAATCACTTTGCTATACAACAGACATACAACACTGTAAATTAACTGCACATCAATTTTTTAAAAATCATATTTTCAAGATTATCTAATGCCATGAGACAAAACTCCCAAGAGAGGGTAAAGCATAAATATCAGGAATCCTGACTTTATACGTGTGCTCTTGTATATGTGCCTGTACAATAGATCCTATTTCTTTAAAAAAAATGTGTAATTTCCGTGGATTCGAATAGAAAAAAAGACTGGAAAGAAATATACCCAAAGTGTCACTGGTGGTCATCTCTGCATGAAGAGATAGTAGTTGATTTTTATTTTTTTTCTTTATAGCTTTCTGCAGTTTAAAATAAATTTGACAAGGGCCATATACTATTTTATATGAGACAAAATAATATTTTAAATACTTTGGACAAAACTTGAGTAAGAATATTGACGAGTGAATCTCAAAAGTCAAGTTTCCATTTGACTCTACTTCTAATCCCTCCCCGAGGCCTGTGCCCCAGTGTCCTCACCCTGCAAAGCGCAGAGGTTGCCCTTGAGGTCTTGGGTTCAATGCTTCTGTTATACATTGGGGACAACTTGTGAAAGTAAGAGAGAGCCAGAGACACAGAAGAGTGAAACAGAGAAGAAACAGAAATCTAAGGGAGCGAAATAGACAAAGCAAGTGTGAACGCAGATTTTTGAGTTGATTTTAAGTCACAACCTTCTGTTAGTCAGGCCGCTGCTTAAAAGTCATAGACCTTTGAAGCTTTGATTATTCACAGATCTTCATCTGCTTTAATTAGCAAGCCTCTAAACATCTCACAGGAGGATTCCATCACACCAGGATAGAAGTTAATCTCTATGTTAAAGCAGAATGTGATGCAATCAAACTGGAATCTGGCCTTAGTGCCACAGGCTTGAAATGACTCACCCTTGAAATAAAGCAATTATTCCTGTTATCTGCCCACTTCACCTTTAGCCTCTGGTCTAGGTGGAAAATAATTCACTTTAAAATGGTACTGTTTAACTCCATTCCATCAAAGCACTCACATGCCCTTTCTCTCCAGAATCCCCAGCGCTAGTGACCTGGGGACAAAACTTCCTCCCATGGACATCCAGCGCCTCAGTGTTCTGAGCAGGAAAGAGGGAACCAGTTGCTTTCACTCTGCTAAGAAAATCAGTATCTCCATTTTCTGTAACTGTCCTGGGCTTCAGAGAATCCTGCTGTTTGAAGCACAGAACGTATTCAATAAATGCCTTAACTCTAGGATGGTCATATCAGTCAAATGCAGAGAACTTCATGAAACATCAGACAGCCATAAAAGAAAAAGTTGGGGGACAAGTTGTGGCAGATCTTTGTTGAAGCCATAGAATGGCTGGACCTTTGTACCGCTGGAAGACATTTTTTTCCATTTCTTACAACTACACACTGGGTTTCCCTGGTGGCTTAGCTGGTAAAGAATCCGCCTGCAATGTGGGAGATCTGGGTTCGATCCCTGGGTTGGGAAGATCCCCTAGAGAAGGGAAGGGCTACCCACTTCAGTATTTTGGCCTGGAGAATTCCATGGACTGCATAGTCTATGGGGTCACAAAGAGTCGGACACGACTGAACAACTTTCACTTTCTTTCACACAGATACGGTGTCTCATAAAGGAGGCCAGATGAAAACCTATACATGTGCCTGACTCCCCAGAATAAACTTAGAAACGAGGCAAAATTAATCAGTAATGACCGAAGGCAGAATTGTGACTAACCATCCTGGTTTGCCCAGTTCTAAGAGTGACAGTTCCACATCCCAGGGAACCCCTCAGTTCCAGGCAAAGTGTGACAACTTGTCACCCTGAAGGTGACCCCAGAAGAGGAGGCTACAGACTAGGAAGAGACACAAGGGAAACTTCTAGGGGACTAGGAATGGGAAATGTGATTAGGGAGGAGGTTGGCTCTGTTGTTTTGCTGTTTAGGCGCTAAGTCATCAATTCTTTGCGACCCTCTGGACTGTAGCCTGCCAGGCTCCTCTGTCCACAGGATTTTTCAGGCAAGAATACAGGAGTGGGTTGCCATTTCCTCCTCCAGGGGATCTTCCTGACCCAGGGATTGAATCCAAGTCTCCTGCACTGCAGGCAGATTCTTCACTTACTTCTGAGCCAGTAGGGAAGCTCACACAGCTGTTACAAGTGTGGAAATCTTTATGCTCAGCACCAAAGATTGGAGCATTTGATGCATTTAACAGTATTAATACTCTCTCTGTGCTTTGTTTAAAAAAATTCTGATGATATACATATTTAATTAATTAAGATAAAAATAAAACAATTATATAAATATGTATACTGTCAACTAAAAAAATGTACAACTAGAGAGTTGCGAGTTAAATTTTATTTGGGGAAAGATGAGGACTGCAGCCTCATCCAAAGCGATAGTGAGGGAAAGTCAATATATAAAGTTTTGGTGAAGGGGGAGTTCAGTGCCTTGAAGCACTCATTTTACAAAAGGTTTTCGTTAGTCATGAGGATCTGATGTCACCATGAAGCGATTTAGTGCTTCTCTAGATATGAGGCGATGCAAGGATGAAGATCATAAAATCTGTTCCTAAAAACATCCAATTATCTAAATCAGTCTTGAATATGCACAGGAAGGACTGATGCTGAAGCTGAAACTCCAATACTTTGGCCACCTGATGCAAAGAACTGACACATCTGAAAAGATCCTGATGCTGGGAAAGATTGAAGGTAAGAGGAGAAGGGGACGACAGAGGATGAAATTGTTGGGTGGCATCACTGACCCAATGGATGTGAGTTTGAGTAAACTCCAGGAGTTGGTGATGGACAGGGAAGCCTGAAGTACTGCAGTCCATGGGGTCACAGAGTCAAACACGACTGAGTGACAGAACCGAACTGATCTAAAGACCTGCCTCACCAGATTCCCTGGAGCACAGAGGGCCTCACTCCTTTCTGAACTCCCTCAGGGGGTGCTTCAGGTCAACAGCTATAGGAGCATGGCGCTTAGTCTCCGTAGAGGCAGATGGCAAACACCTTTGTTGCTCAGTCATTGGCACTGCGCTTCAGTGCAGTTCCGTTCAGTTGCTCAGTCGTGTCCGATTCTTTGTGACCCCATGAATNCAGACAGTCAACACACAGGAGGGTAAGATTTTTAGAAAGCATTAAAACAGACATCAAAATTGGGCTGCAGAGAAGAAAAAATGCCGGTACTGACTTGACGCTCTTGTTACCTGCTCTTGCCTCATACATGATGTATTCAGAGGACGATGAAAGACAACCCTTTGTCAAGGAATTCAAGCCTTTTGTCTGCCACAAAAAGGAAGCCTGGACTGTTTCTACTTTGAAAGTAAAAGTGTAGTCACTCAGTCTTGTCCAGCTCTTTACAACACCATGGACTGCCTGTAGCCCACCAGGCTCCTTTGTCCATGGGATTCTCCAGGCAGGAATACTGGCGTGGGTTGCCATGCCCTTCTCCAGGTGATCTTCCCAACCCAGGGATTGAACCAGGGTCTCCCACATTGCACGCGAATTCTTTACCATCTAAGACACCAGAGAAGCTAGCTATGTTGGGAGATGTTAAAAACCTTGAGACGGTCTCGTCCCACTCCTCTCTTCTCAGCTGCATTTTCTCTACAACNTGTAAGACCTCGCGGCCTTTTCTCAGGATCTGTCGCTCCAAAGACCACAGTGACTCGAATTCGATGCAATAGGCAAGAGGATTTATTAGGCCGGCGCGCCGGGGTTCAGTCTCCTCGGGAGGAGTGAACCCCGAACACTGGTCGCGAAGGGTTTTTATACCGAAAAAATCACAGGCAGGTGGGAGTGGGGTCAGGATGTTAGGAACAATGTGATAGGGGGCCATAGGCAGGTGCAGGTGGGGTGAGGACGTTTGATTGGTGGGATAGGTCTGCAGGTAATTAAGTCGAAGCGGCTGGCTGACCACCCTGCAGCGGTTGGCCAGTCCTTAGAAGAACAATTACCCGGAAAAGTCTGACAGAAAATACATCGTTGAGAGGGGGTCTTTTTGCAAGGCCAGGAAACTAGGTTATAGGTCATCAGTTAAGAACTAATAGAAAAACTCACGCTCACTACTATAGTGGGGCTTGTCAAGGAGGATCAGGAGGCTCTGAGTCACCAGATAAGGGGAAAGCTATTTTCCTTGAGGCATGGCCTGCCTCCGGGGTTTTAACACAAAGGAGACTTAAATTTTAACCTTTGAACCTAGGTTCTTCACAACCATTGTTCTGTGCCTGCCCCTCTGCCTCTTGCTGAAGATACAACTCAGTGGCTGCTCAATATGGACCTCCGTCTGCCCTATCTTTCCTACAGGACCTCAGCAGCACTCATTTCGCACTCACCCTCCACTGAAGGTCATGTGCAGCAGAGCAGGCAGGATGTACCCCCAACTTCAGCAGGTGACTACTGCTTAGTCAAAGCTGGTCCTGATGGTCCCATTTTCCTTACCAATGTGGACTTGGGCATGAGCATGTAATGCGATTGGGTGACTGAGAATGAGGATGAGTTTACTAAGAAGCTTGGTCCAGAGGCTTTTACTCATAAGTGGATGCAGAAAGAAATGGGCTTTACTTCCTCCAGATACTTTTCTGTCTGTGATGCCTGGAACTGTGGCAGCCACATTGCAAACATGAGGGAGCCAGACTCAGGACAGACTATCTTCACCAGTTCAACAATGTTCCTCTCACCTACTTTTGTTTGTCAGGTAACATGTATATACAGAAGAAGAGTCACTTCCCTGGTTGTCTAGGGGCTAAGACTTCACTCTCCCAATGCAAGGGACTTGGGTCAGGGAGGTGGATCCTACATCCTGCAACTAACAGTTCACATACCACAACTAAAGATCATGTGTGTCACAGCTAAGACCTGGCACAGAAAAAGAGAAATCAATATTAAAAAAAAAATTTTTTTAATGAACATAGAACCTATTATACAGGATGAATTAACTCAGAAAGAGAAAGACAAATATCCTATATTAACTCATATATATGGAATCTAGAAAGATGAGACTGATGGACCTATCTCAGGGCAGCAGTGGAGACACAAACTTCAAGAACAAACTTGTGGACACAGTGGGAAGGAGAGGGTGGGGTATACTGAGAGAGGAGCATTGAAACATATGCATTACCATATGTAAAATTAGATAGCCAGAGGGCATTTGCTGTATGACTCAGGGAACTCAAATCAGGTGCTCGGTGACAACCTAGAGTGGTGGGATGGGGTGAGAGGTGGGAAGGAGATTCAAAAGTGAGGGGACTTACCTATTCCTACCGCTGATTCATGTTGATGCATGGCAGAAACCAATACGATATTGTAAAGCAATTATCCTCCAATTAAAAATAAATAAATTTTACAAAATAAAATGATAGTTCACAGTGGTGATTCACTGTGTGCATGACAGAGTATTTGGGTTTCTTTGGGGGTTTTGACAAATAAGAGGTTCTAAAAATGGCATTTGGACCATGGAGGAATGGGACAGAAAGAAAAGAAGGATCACTTTAGCTTTTAAATGGCTACCATATAATCTCCTTCTACAAGAAGGAAAAAATAATGGAATTTTTAAATATCTTCTGGTTGTTGAACTACGCTTCTTGATTATAACATCACTCAGAAACTAGACCACAATGATCATAATTTCAATTAATACAAAAGCTAGCTTAAAGGAAATGAGTCACGACCCAGGAGGCAGCTGTTATTCGCACGTTTGTTGATTTTGTGCAAACGCTTCCCCCTAGAACAGGGATTGGCAAACAACAACCCTAGGGCCAAATCAAGCATGCTGCCTGTTTTTGTAAATAAAGTTTTGTTGGAACCCAGCCAAATCCACTTGTTTACATATTGTCTGTGGCTGCTTTTGTGCTAAAATGTCAGAACTGAGTAATTGCGACAGAGGCTGCAGGGCTCACAGACTGAAAATACTTTATATCTGGTTCTTTACAGAAAGTTTGCTACCCCGATCTAGAAGAAAGAAAACTCAGCTGATGGGCTGAGCATACAAAGAAACACTAGCTGACCACATATAAAAATGACCACATGAACTCATGTGAATTCTGACGCACCATCTATAGCAACCAGCCTAGGAAACCAACCTGTTACCAACAGTAACCAGCTCAGGAAGCCACCTGTTAATTGTAAGTCAGACTTACGGGATGTCAAACCAGAACCTCTAGCAACTTGTCCAAGAAATCAAACAAGAAGTCCTGTGATTCTCAGTCCCAAATAGCTAGGACTTGATTAATGTTGAGGCAGTCTGACAATGAGTTGGAAAAGAACTTCCAGACACAGAGCAGTTCAGAAGGGAGCAAGTTTATTAAGAACAAAGAGCAGAGATAATGTGGGCACTGCGAGCATTGTGGGCCAACACCTCCCTACAGGCTGGGGAGACTGGACCATTTTCATGGATTAGTAGCCAATGTTTATAGCCTCAAAACTATAAATTCCTACTGGATGACTGGCATTAGGTGATTGGTTAGGGTGCTATTGGGTGATCACAGGGGTGGGCATTTTTGCCTAATTTGAAGTCATGAAACTTGCTGGTGATGATCATAGGAGCTTTTAGCAACCATCACAGAGGGACTCAGTTTCAGAGGAGACCTTGGCTCTGGGCTCCGCTTCTGTGGCCTTGGTACAAGGCCTCACACCTGTGGCCTTGGGACAGGACTCAACAAATAATAATTGACAGCTTGCTTAAATTTTGTTCCTGTTTCCAACTTAGGATGAACCAGAAACAGTTAGATCTAAGTAATCACACAGGATGTACCACTTCCAGTTACCCTGACAATTACTCATGCTTCAGCCTCCAATTAAGGCGTGTATGAAGCCTTCCCTTTTTCCAAAATAAAGTTTGTATACTCCTCTGACTGCTTTCAGTCTCTGCCTAAATGCAGGATATAGATCCCTTTGCTAGTTTAGAAAAAATAGCCTTTGTTTTTCTCATTTTTGTTTGATCTCCATTTGTTTCCACAGAATTTGGAGAACATGAGTACTGATTCTGAATCTGCCATTCATTTCATACATGATATTGAATGGTGGCTGTGTGGTAAAAGATCTGCCTGCCAATGCAGGGGACTTGGGTTCAATCCCTGGGTTGGAAAGATCCCCTGGAGCAGGAAAGGGCAACGCACTTGAGAATTCTCGCCTGGGGAATCCCATGGACAGAGGCGCCTGGAGGGCTACAGTCCACGGGGTTGTAAAAGAGTCAGACACTACTTTGCAACTAAAACACACCATTCAATAACTCAGTTCATCTGTAAGAAAGAAATAGAGAGAGGGAAAAAATAAGAAGGGAAGAAAAAGAAAGAGAGAGAGAGAAAGGGAGAGAAAAAGAAAGATAGTAAAATGAGAGAAGAAAGGGAGAAGGAAAGAAAGTGGCATGGTCCCTGCCCACAGTGGGTCACAGGCTGCCTACCTCTCAGGGTGACTATTGCCAAACTATTAATAGAAATAGGTGGAAAAGACTGANAGAGAGAAAGGGAGAGAAAAAGAAAGATAGTAAAATGAGAGAAGAAAGGGAGAAGGAAAGAAAGTGGCATGGTCCCTGCCCACAGTGGGTCACAGGCTGCCTACCTCTCAGGGTGACTATTGCCAAACTATTAATAGAAATAGGTGGAAAAGACTGAGGTTGTTCTCAGGAGTGACAGACTGTATCTGGGTCATTTATTGAGTAATTGTCTGACATTGATTAATTGATAATCATTGTTATACTCGAACACTATTAATATAGTCATTAGGAAATTATCCTTCCCCTAAATTCACAAATTTCTCCCTTTTCAAGCAGAACTGTAAGCCACTCACTTCAAAATACAGATTAATCATTTGTTTGAAAATCCAATTTCACAAATGGCTTATTTGCTAAAGTAATATTTTAATGGATCTTGATTCAAACTTTGATTCAAACCATTTTTATCTAAGGTTTCCATTAGTAGAATCATTTGAGTTTGTCTAGTTTGTTTCATGGATGCTTAGAAATGTCCACAAATGATACCCTTCAGTGTTTTCTGTAGAATATTTACTTGATTTGTGGTAGCAAAAAAAATATATATATATATATAAATTGTACAGAACTTTCACTGAGATTTCATTGAGTGCCTTAAGTGATATGGGGGTGGCCAAAAAGTATCATTTTATAGAAAAACCCAAGCCAACTTTTTGGCCAGCCAATACTACCACAGTTTTATAGATGTCTTCGTAAGTCTGAAAATGTTCATTGTTTATAAAAAGCCTTTTAAAGTTTTCATTTGTTAAAAAAGCAGTACGCAACATGGAATCTAGAAAGATGGTCCTGATAAACTTATTTGCAAGGCAGCAATGGAGACAGAGGTGGGGAAGGAGAGGCTGGGACAATGGAGAGGGTGACACTGAGACATATTCACTGTCATCTTAAAATAGACAGCCAGTGGGGTGCGCTGTTTTATGCAGGGAGCTCAAGCTCCATGCTCTGTGACAGCCTAGAGGGGACTTANATGACCCGCCTGTCTTGGGTTCCCCCGCAGGCATGGCTTGGTTTCATTGAGTTAGACAAGGCTGTGGTCCTAGTGTCATTAGATTGACTAGTTTTCTGTGAGTATGGTTTCAGTGTGTCTGCCCTCTGATGCCCTCTTGCAACACCTACCATCTTACTTGGGTTTCTCCTACCTTGAGCGTGGGGTATCTTTTCACGGCTGCTCCAGCAAAGCACATCTGCTGTTTCTTACCTTGAACGAGGGGTATCTCCTTACAGCCGCCTTCCTGACCTTTAATGTGGGATAGCTCCTCTAGGCCTTCCTGCTCCTGTGCAGCCACCACTCCTGTGAGGCCGGGTTGATCCTCCCTGCCTCAGGCGTGGGTGGCTCCTTTCAGCTGCGGGCCCCTGGCCTCAGGCACGAGGTGGCTCCTCCCAGCTGCCGCCCCTGGCCTCCAGCGGGAGGTGGCTTCTTCTGGCTGCCCCTGACCTTGGACGCGGTCTCATGATGTACTCTGCATATAAGTTAAATAAGCAGGGTGACAATATACAGCCTTGACGAACTCCTTTTCCTATTTAGAACCAGTCTGATGTTCCATGTCCAGTTCTAACTGTTGCTTCCTGACCTGCATACAGATTTCTCAAGAAGCAGGTCAGGTGGCCTGGTATGCCCATCTCTTTCAGAATTTTCGCAGTTTATTGTAATTCACACGGTCAAAGGCTTTGGCATAGTCAGTAAAGCAGAAATAGATGTTTTTTTGGAACTCGCTTGCTTTTTCCATGATCCAGCGGATGTTGGCAATTTGATCTCTGGTTCCTCTGCCTTTTCTAAAACCAGCTTGTTCATCTGGAAGTTCACAGTCATGTATTGCTGAAGCCTGGCTTGGAGAATTTTAAGGGTTACTTAAGCCTGACTTGGAGAATTTTAAGAGGCTTCCCTGGTGGCTCAGAGGTTAAAGCATCTGCCTGTAACATGGGAGACCTGGGTTCAATCCCTGGGTTGGGAAGATCCCCTGGAGAAGGAAATGGCAACCCACTCCAGTATTCTTGCCTGGAGAACCCCATGGATGGAGGAGCCTGGTGGGCAGTCCACAGGGTCACAAAGAGTCAGACACGACTGAGCAACTTCACTTCTACACTTTCACTTACTAGAATGTGAGATGAGTGCAATTGTGCAGTAGTTTGAACATTCTCTGGCATTGCTTTTCTTTGGGATTGGAATGAAAACTGACCTTTTCCAGTCCTGTGGCCACTGCTAAGTTTTCCAAATTTGCTGGCATATTGAGTGCAGCATTTTCACAGCATCATCTTTCAGGATTTGAAATAGCTCAACTGGAATTCCATCACCTCCACTAGCTTTGTTCGTAGTGATGCTTTCTAAGGCCCACTTGACTTCACATTCCAGGATGTCTGGCTCTAGGTGAGTGATCACACCATCGTGATTACCTGGGTCATGAAGATCTTTTTTGTACAGTTCTTCTGTGTATTCTTGCCACCTCTTCTTAAAATCTTCTGCTTCTGTTAAGTCCATACCATTTCTGTCCTTTATCGAGCCCTTTAAATGATCAGTAAAGCAAGACAAAAATGGATCAAGCTTTCCCACTTTCAGCCAAATAATGCTTGTGGCAGATATCTGGGGATGTCCTAGCTCTGAGCAACTTCATCACCTGGGCAAGAAAGATATCCAGCCACTGTACTCAAAAATCCACATGGTCCTTATGACACCTTTAAAGACAGAACTTCCATGCATCTTTACTTATCTCCTCACTCTATGCTCTGCTGGCCTGTCTGCCCTGTCAGGCCCTTAGATTTCCATAAGCATGTCTGTCTTTTTTTTATTTTTAAGAATTTTGGGGGGAGTGTGCTTGTGAAGCACTGGGATCTTAGTTCCCTAACCAGGGATCAAATCCAAGTCTCCCACATGAGAAGCGCAGAGTCTTAACCTCTGGACCACCAGAGAAGTCCCCTGTCTTTTTTTTTTTTTTA
>SJYW01009752.1:737046-748251 GCA_006410735.1 Raphicerus campestris | reverse complement strand
AGTAGTAGATATAATGGTCATCTGAGTTAAATTCACCCATTCCAGTCCATTTTAGTTTGCTGATTCTTGTTTGACCACTTCCAATTGGCCTTGATTCATGGACCTGACATCCCAGGTTCCTATGCAATGTTGCTCTTTACAGCATCGGATCTTGCTTCTATCACCAGTCACTTGCACAACTGGGTATTGTTTTTGCTTTGGCTCCATCCCTTCATTCTTTCTGGAGTTATTTCTCCACTGATCTCCAGTAGCATATTGGGCACCTAATGACCTGGGGAGTTCCTCTTTTGGTATCCTATCATTTTGCCTTTTCATGCTGTTCATGGGGTTCTCAAGGCAAGAATACTGAAGTGGCTTGCCATTCCCTTCTCCAGTGGACCACGTTCTGTCAGCCCTCTCCACCATGACCCGCCTGTCTTGGGTTCCCCCGCAGGCATGGCTTGGTTTCATTGAGTTAGACAAGGCTGTGGTCCTAGTGTCATTAGATTGACTAGTTTTCTGTGAGTATGGTTTCAGTGTGTCTGCCCTCTGATGCCCTCTTGCAACACCTACCATCTTACTTGGGTTTCTCCTACCTTGAGCGTGGGGTATCTTTTCACGGCTGCTCCAGCAAAGCACATCTGCTGTTTCTTACCTTGAACGAGGGGTATCTCCTTACAGCCGCCTTCCTGACCTTTAATGTGGGATAGCTCCTCTAGGCCTTCCTGCTCCTGTGCAGCCACCACTCCTGTGAGGCCGGGTTGATCCTCCCTGCCTCAGGCATGGGTGGCTCCTTTCAGCTGCGGGCCCCTGGCCTCAGGCACGAGGTGGCTCCTCCCAGCTGCCGCCCCTGGCCTCCAGCGGGAGGTGGCTTCTTCTGGCTGCCCCTGACCTTGGACGCGGTCTCATGATGTACTCTGCATATAAGTTAAATAAGCAGGGTGACAATATACAGCCTTGACGAACTCCTTTTCCTATTTAGAACCAGTCTGATGTTCCATGTCCAGTTCTAACTGTTGCTTCCTGACCTGCATACAGATTTCTCAAGAAGCAGGTCAGGTGGCCTGGTATGCCCATCTCTTTCAGAATTTTCGCAGTTTATTGTAATTCACACGGTCAAAGGCTTTGGCATAGTCAGTAAAGCAGAAATAGATGTTTTTTTGGAACTCGCTTGCTTTTTCCATGATCCAGCGGATGTTGGCAATTTGATCTCTGGCTCCTCTGCCTTTTCTAAAACCAGCTTGTTCATCTGGAAGTTCACAGTCATGTATTGCTGAAGCCTGGCTTGGAGAATTTTAAGGGTTACTTAAGCCTGACTTGGAGAATTTTAAGAGGCTTCCCTGGTGGCTCAGAGGTTAAAGCATCTGCCTGTAACATGGGAGACCTGGGTTCAATCCCTGGGTTGGGAAGATCCCCTGGAGAAGGAAATGGCAACCCACTCCAGTATTCTTGCCTGGAGAACCCCATGGATGGAGGAGCCTGGTGGGCAGTCCACAGGGTCACAAAGAGTCAGACACGACTGAGCAACTTCACTTCTACACTTTCACTTACTAGAATGTGAGATGAGTGCAATTGTGCAGTAGTTTGAACATTCTCTGGCATTGCTTTTCTTTGGGATTGGAATGAAAACTGACCTTTTCCAGTCCTGTGGCCACTGCTAAGTTTTCCAAATTTGCTGGCATATTGAGTGCAGCATTTTCACAGCATCATCTTTCAGGATTTGAAATAGCTCAACTGGAATTCCATCACCTCCACTAGCTTTGTTCGTAGTGATGCTTTCTAAGGCCCACTTGACTTCACATTCCAGGATGTCTGGCTCTAGGTGAGTGATCACACCATCGTGATTACCTGGGTCATGAAGATCTTTTTTGTACAGTTCTTCTGTGTATTCTTGCCACCTCTTCTTAAAATCTTCTGTTTCTGTTAAGTCCATACCATTTCTGTCCTTTATCGAGCCCTTTAAATGATCAGTAAAGCAAGACAAAAATGGATCAAGCTTTCCCACTTTCAGCCAAATAATGCTTGTGGCAGATATCTGGGGATGTCCTAGCTCTGAGCAACTTCATCACCTGGGCAAGAAAGATATCCAGCCACTGTACTCAAAAATCCACATGGTCCTTATGACACCTTTAAAGACAGAACTTCCATGCATCTTTACTTATCTCCTCACTCTATGCTCTGCTGGCCTGTCTGCCCTGTCAGGCCCTTAGATTTCCATAAGCATGTCTGTCTTTTTTTTATTTTTAAGAATTTTGGGGGGAGTGTGCTTGTGAAGCACTGGGATCTTAGTTCCCTAACCAGGGATCAAATCCAAGTCTCCCACATGAGAAGCGCAGAGTCTTAACCTCTGGACCACCAGAGAAGTCCCCTGTCTTTTTTTTTTTTTTTTATACAAATTATGTCCTGACACAATAGGTTATTGGAGAAGGAAATGGCAAGCCATTCCAGCATTCTTGCTGGAAAAATACCAAGGACAGAAGAGCCTGGCAGGCTACAGTTCATGGGGTCACAAAGAGTTGGACATGACCGAATCAACTGAGCACAGACGCACAATAGTTTATATCTTTCATTTCAGTATGTATCAGTATTAAACCCCATCCCAAGTCTTGGTGACTCTAAAATATCACACTTACCACCTTTTGTCATTAGTTTCTTTTATTTCTCATAATCTGCCCATTTGTGTGGAGATCCTGAAACCATAATCCTCAGCCTCCTTGAAACCAATTCTTTCCTCCAAGTCCCCAGACACATCCTGCACCTCCCATTCTCTCTTACTTATTTACTTCCTATCCTCCAAAGCAGTTATTTTTATGAATGTTTCTCCCTCCGCTTCTATGATATGTTCTAGGCTTCCTTAACAGAGTTTCACAAACGCAACGGCTTTATATGACAGAGTGTGTTGGCTCAGGGTTCTGGAGGTGAGAAGTACAGTCAGGAGGTCTGTAAGGCTGGTTCCTTGGCAGGCTATGGAGCAGGGTCTGTCCCGTGCCTCTCTCCTGGCTTCGGGTACTGCCAGCATGCTTTGGCTTGCAGAAGCATCACTCCAGTCTCTGTCTCCATCTCCACATAGCCACCTTTTCCCTCTGTGTCTCTCTGTGTCTACCAATGGCCTTCCTCTAAGGGTATGGACCGTTAGATGCCAGGCTACCCTAACTCAGTATGTGTTATTCACTTACTCGTGTCCAACTCTTTTGATCCCACAGACTGTAGCCTGCCAGGCTCCTCTCCCTTGGAATCCTTCAGGCAAGAATACTGGAGAGAGTTGCCATTTCCTGCTGCAGGAGATCTTCCTGACTCAGGGATCGAACCCAGGTCTCCAGCATCGCAGGCAGATTCTTTACCATCTGAGCCACCGGGGAAGTTTCTCAGTATGGCTTCCGCTTAACTAAATTCATCTGCAGTCATATCATTTCCAAGTAAAGTCACATTCTCAGGTACCAAGGTTAAGACTTCCACGTGCCTTTTTGAGGAGATACAATTCAATCTCACAACACAATTGATATCCACTTTGCACCCCTGAGGGTCAGTCAGCTACTAGGATATTGCAAAGCATGCAGTCTGACTCTTTGTCACCCCAGTGACTATAACCAGGCTCCTCTGTCCATGGAATTTTCCAGTCAAGAATACTGAAGTGGGTTGCTTTTCCTCCTCCAGGAGATCTCCCCAACCCAGGGAACTGAACCTGGGTCTCCTGCGTCTCCTGCATTGGCAGGTAGACTCTTTACCACTGCAACATCTGGGGAGACCAAAAGGAAAGAGTTGCTCAGTCAAGCCTGACTCTTTGTGATCACATGGACTGTAGCCTGCCAGGTTCTGCTAGGTTCCTTCCATGGAACTGCACTTGGGAACAAATAACCTGCTCTTCATGCTCAGGAATAAAGCCAACCCGAAGAATTCCTTGGCAGTCTCTAGCAGTCCAGTGGTTAGGACTTGGTGCTTTCACTACATGGCCAAGGTTCAATCCTTGGTTGGGGATCTAAGACCCCACAAGCCACAAGGCATGGCCAAAATAAATAAATAATTTTTCCCATGCATGTGTTCTCTGTCTGAGCTTTTTCATATGTTTTAACATTTGTCAATACTTTAGAAACTTTTTAGCCATTTCTTTCTCTCTTTTGCACACACACACACGTAATTTGGAATAAGACACAATCTATCATTGGGGAAAATGAGTGGCTTATAACAAAAATAACAACATCAGTGGCAATACAAGCCAAGACAATGGACTGATGACCTAGAGTTGCACAGACAAAAAAGAAAGAGAAATAAAAACTTCCTCAGACTAAAACTGAGGGACTAAATTGTCAACAAGTCGACTCTACAAGAAATTATTTCCTGTTAGTGAAAACAAAATAATATAAGTATAAACCGTAAATGTTCTCAAATAGATAACTTTTAAAAATACCATGGACTCCCTGTCTCCCAGGACAACAAGGATGGCAAGAAGGACAATTAAGGATGAAAACAAGAACTAAACCTGGGTAAAAAGAGTAGTTGAGTTTGCTCAGTGAGCTGCATATGGTGGGCAGCATTTAGGGATAGACATGTAGGCTTCATTCCACATATTCAAACCTATGGTTTTTCCAGTAGTCATGTACACATATAAGAGTTGAATCATAAAGAAGGCTGAGCACCAAGGAATTGATGCTTTCAAATTGTGGTGCTGGAGAAGACTCTTGATTCCCTTGGACTACAAGAAGATCAAACCAGTCAATTCTAAAGGAAATCAACTCTGACTATTCACTGCAAGGACTGAAGCTGAGGCTCCAAATTTTTGGCCTCCCGATGTGAAGAGTTGACTCATTGACAAAGATCCTGATGCTGGGAAAGACTGAGGGCAGGAGGAGAAGGAAACACAGAGGATGAGATGATTAAATAGCATCACCCACTCAATTGGCTTCCCTCACAGCTCAGCTGGTAAAGTCTCCTACAATGCAGAAGACTTGGGTTCAATTCCTGGGCCAGGAAGATCCCCTGGAAAAGAGATAGTCTACCCACTCCAGTATTCTTGGGCTTCCTTTATGACTCAGCTAGTAAAGAATCTGCCTGCAATGCAGGAGGCCTGGTTTGGGAAGAGGGCCTGGAGAAGGAAAAGGCTACGCACTCCAGTATTCTGGCCTGGAGAATTCCAAGAACTGCATAGTCTATGGGGTCACAAAGAGTCAGACACGGCGGAATGACTTTCACTTTCATTTTCTCTCCATGGACACGAATTTGAGCAAAATAGTGAAAGACAGAGGAGACTGTCACACTGCAGCCCATGGGGCTGCCAAGAGTCAGGCTAGACTTAGTGACAGAATAATAACAAACTGTAGGCTTCCCAGGTGGCCCAATGGTAAAGAAGCTGCCTGCCAAGGCAGGACACTTGGGTTCAATCCCTGCATCGGGAAGATCTCCTGGAGAAGGAAAGGCAACCTTCTCCAGTCTTCTTGCCTAGGAAATCCCATGGAGAGAGGAACCTGGTGGGCCACAGTCCGTGGGGTCGCAAAAGAGCTGGACACGACAGAGCACATATGTTATCCATAGCGATCACAAAGTAAATAAAAAGCTTGGAAACTCTAAAAAAAATAATGCTCCTTGTCTCATCTTTAGCTCAGGATGCCTCTCCCATTATTTAACCCAATCTATACAGCTGACCTGGCCTCTCCCTAATCTGCCACTCCCTCCCAAGAGCAAAATGAGTATCTGACTGACTCCACTCTGTATAACAAGCTGTAGGTTCACTCACCTCACCAAAACCGACTCAAATGCATTCCTTTTTATGGCTGAGTAGTACTTTGTGACTGGAGAAGGCAATGGCACCCCACTCCAGTACTCTTGCCTGGAAAATCCCGTGGATGGAGGAGCCTGGTAGGCTACAGTCCATGGGGTCGCTAAGAGTCGGACACGACTGAGTGACTTCACTTTCACTTTTCATTTTCATGCTTTGGAGAAGGAAATGGCAACCCACTCCAGTGTTCTTGTCTGGAGGATCCCAGGGATGGAGGAGCCTGGTGGGCTGCAGTCTATGGGGTCGCACAGAGTCAGACATGACTGCCAGCAGCAGCAGCAGCAGTACTCTGTGACAATCTAGAGGGCGCTATGGGTGAAGGGTGAGGGGGGCAGATTCAAGAGCAAGGGGACATATGTGTACTTAATGGCTGATTCAAGCTGTTGTGTGGCAGAAGTAAATACAATACTGTAAAGCAATCACCCTCCAATTAAAAATGAAATTTTAAGAAATGTCTCTCTGGAAACAATGAAAACTTGCTCATGCTCTCAAGTTCTCCATCTTTGTGGAGCCCTTTCCCTGATGCCCTGATGATGTTATTCTTCCACACATAACCAGGAGGAATTGACAGCAAGGTACAACAGGTCCTTGGCCTTGCCCCAAATATACTCATCATGAAGACAGTCCTGTTTCGTGTGGCCAGACAGGGTGGTAAGACTAGTCATCAAATGATCATGGATACCAAAATGTTTAAAATGTTTGTCGACTATGCTCCAATATAAAATTNCAGGTGGCCCAATGGTAAAGAAGCTGCCTGCCAAGGCAGGACACTTGGGTTCAATCCCTGCATCGGGAAGATCTCCTGGAGAAGGAAAGGCAACCTTCTCCAGTCTTCTTGCCTAGGAAATCCCATGGAGAGAGGAACCTGGTGGGCCACAGTCCGTGGGGTCGCAAAAGAGCTGGACACGACAGAGCACATATGTTATCCATAGCGATCACAAAGTAAATAAAAAGCTTGGAAACTCTAAAAAAAATAATGCTCCTTGTCTCATCTTTAGCTCAGGATGCCTCTCCCATTATTTAACCCAATCTATACAGCTGACCTGGCCTCTCCCTAATCTGCCACTCCCTCCCAAGAGCAAAATGAGTATCTGACTGACTCCACTCTGTATAACAAGCTGTAGGTTCACTCACCTCACCAAAACCGACTCAAATGCATTCCTTTTTATGGCTGAGTAGTACTTTGTGACTGGAGAAGGCAATGGCACCCCACTCCAGTACTCTTGCCTGGAAAATCCCGTGGATGGAGGAGCCTGGTAGGCTACAGTCCATGGGGTCGCTAAGAGTCGGACACGACTGAGTGACTTCACTTTCACTTTTCATTTTCATGCTTTGGAGAAGGAAATGGCAACCCACTCCAGTGTTCTTGTCTGGAGGATCCCAGGGATGGAGGAGCCTGGTGGGCTGCAGTCTATGGGGTCGCACAGAGTCAGACATGACTGCCAGCAGCAGCAGCAGCAGTACTCTGTGACAATCTAGAGGGCGCTATGGGTGAAGGGTGAGGGGGGCAGATTCAAGAGCAAGGGGACATATGTGTACTTAATGGCTGATTCAAGCTGTTGTGTGGCAGAAGTAAATACAATACTGTAAAGCAATCACCCTCCAATTAAAAATGAAATTTTAAGAAATGTCTCTCTGGAAACAATGAAAACTTGCTCATGCTCTCAAGTTCTCCATCTTTGTGGAGCCCTTTCCCTGATGCCCTGATGATGTTATTCTTCCACACATAACCAGGAGGAATTGACAGCAAGGTACAACAGGTCCTTGGCCTTGCCCCAAATATACTCATCATGAAGACAGTCCTGTTTCGTGTGGCCAGACAGGGTGGTAAGACTAGTCATCAAATGATCATGGATACCAAAATGTTTAAAATGTTTGTCGACTATGCTCCAATATAAAATTTAAAAAAAATTTTTTTTAAGTTTAAAATAAAAGCTTCAGCAGTGTTCAAGATGGGAGAAAAAAATCTAGCTTGATGTCTGTGTGATGAACTGCATGATGTCTCTTGCAGTCATACACTGAAGCACTAACTTGCCTCCCAGGACTTCAGTATGAGACTGTATTTGGAGAAAGGGCCTTTCAGCTCAGTTCAGTCACTCAGTCATATCCGACTCTTTGTGATCCCATAAACCTCAGCACGCCAGGCCTACCTGTCCATCACCAACTCCCAGACTCCACCCAAACCCATGTCCATTGAGTGGGTGATGCCATCCAACCATCTCATCCTCTGTCATCCCCTTCTCCTCCTGCCTTCAATATTTCCCAGTATCAGGGTCTTTTCAAATGAGTCAGCTCTTCGCATCAGGTGGCCAAAGTATTGGAGTTTCAGCTTCAAAATCAGTCCTACCAATGAACACCCAAGACTGACCTCCTTTAGGATGGACTGGTAGGATCTTTGTGCAGTCCAAGGGACTCTCAAGAGCCTTCTCCAACACCACAGTTCAAAAGCATCAGTTTTTTGGTGCTCAGCTTTCTTTATAGTCCAACTCTCACATTCATATATAACTACTGGAAAAACCATAGCTTTGACTAGATGGACCTCTGTAGGTAAAGTAATGTCTTTGCTTTGTAATATGCTGTCCAGGTTGGTCATAGCTTTTCTTCCAAGGAGCAAATGTCTTTTAATCTCATGACTGCAGTCACAATCTGCAGTGATTTTGGAGCCCAAGAAAATAAAGTTTCTCACTGCTTCCATTGTTTCCCCATCCATTTACCATGAAGTGATGAGAACAGATGCCATGATCTCAATTTTCTGAATGTTGAGTTTTAAGCCAACTTTTTCACTCTCCTTTTTCACTTTCATCAAGAGGCTCTTCAGTTCTTCACTTTCTGCCATAAGGGTGGTGTATCTACATATCCGAGGTTATTGAATACTTTTCCCAGTGATCTTGATTCCAGCTTGTGCTTCATCCAGCCCAGGATTTCTCATGATGTACTCTGCATATAAGTTAAATAAGCAGGGTGACAATATACAGTCTTGATGCACTCCTTTTCTGATTTGGAACCAGCTTGCTGTTCCATGTCCAGTTCAGTTAGAAGCAACAGTTAGTTGCTTCCTGATCTGCATACAGATTTCTCAGGAGGCATGTCAGGTGGTCTGATATTCCTTTTCTCTTGAAGAATTTTCCAGTTTGTTGTGATCCACACAAGGCTTTGGAGTAGTCAGTAAAACAGAAGTAGATGTTTTTCTGGAACTCTCTTGCTTTTATACTTGAAATATATATATATATATATACACACACACAATGATATGTGACATATATATACGTGTGTGTGTATCATATTTTCTTTATCTGTTCATCCATCAACAGACACTTAGATTATTTCCCTATCTTGACTATTGCACTGCCACAATGAACAAGGAGGTACAGGTCTTTACTCAAGATACTAACCTCATCTTCTTTTAATATATTAACCCAGAAATGAGATTGCTGGATTATATATGGTAGTTCTATTTTTTTCTTTGTAGTCACAATGCAATATTCAAGTCAGACAACCATTATGTTCACAAAAAGGAAATTTTATATATTATTTGAAAGTGAAAATGTTAGTCGCTCAATCACGTCCAACTTTTAGAAATTCCATGGACTTTAGCCCACCAGGCACCTCTGTTCATGGAATTCTCCAGGCAAGAATACTGGAATGGGTTGTCATTTCCTTCTCCAGGGGGGATCTTCCTGACCCAGGAATTGAACCCACATGTCCCCTCTTGCAGGCAGATTCTTTACCCTCTGAGCCACCAGGGAAGCCCCAATGCTTCTATTAACCTATAGGTATTCTTTTAATATTTCTCTTTTGTTTTACTTCATGAGATTGTATATTATATGTATTTATATTTAATAACATGAAACAAACTGGAATTGGTTGCCTAATCACCCCTTATCTTCTATATTAAAAGAATACTAAGCTCATGGCTAAGACTGTATTTGTCATCCATATAACAAAGTTTCTTCTAACTCTTAATTAAACTCAGATTCTTTTTCTCTCTATTTTTAATTTTTTGAGACATCTTCCTACTGTTTTCCAGAGGGACTGTACCAATTTACATTCCCACCAACAGTGCAGCAGGCTCCCTTCTCTCCACATCCTTGCCAGCTCTTGCTATCTCTTGTCTTTTTGATAATGGCCATTGTAACAGGTGTGAGATGATAGTTCATTGTGGTTTTGATTTGTATTTCCTGACTAATCATGATGCATACCTTTCCATATACTTGTTGGCCATTTGTATGTCTTCTTTGGAGAAACGTTTATCCATATTCTTCATCCATTTTTTAACCACGTTCTGTGCTTTCTGCTGCTGAGTTGTTTGTGCGCATGCTCAGTCATTCAGTCTTGTCTGACCCTTTGCATATCCTCTGTCCATGGGACTTTCTTGGCAAGAATACTGGAGTGGGTTGCCATTTCTTACTCCAGGCGATCTTCCCAACCAAGGGATCGAAACTGAGTCTCCTGTGTCTCCTGCAATGCAGGTGGATTCTTTATCAACTGAGCCATCAGGGAGGTTGTTTGAGTTCCTCATATATTGTGTGGCTTAACCCCTTATCAGATTTTCATGCACTTCATGCACTTGCCTTTCTCCTTCATCTGTCAAAATCCAAACATCTTTCAAAGGTTAGCCAAAACTCTACCTCCTTGACGAAAACTTCCACTAAGCATCCTTTGTGCCTCCTCTGTCACATCCCAGTGACCTGGAAACAGAACCTGAGTCCCTCTCGACTTGCCTTCTCCCTGTCACTAAGCACAGAGCCACACACACACACAAATTCTTTTTGCAGTGAAGCACAGTGAACGTAAAGCTACAGCTTGGCACAGAGGTGGGGGAGGGCCACGACTTTGTCTCTTTAGCAAAGAGCTTTATGTATGAACATTTGGCAAAATACAAAACAGGAAACCTTTACAACTTGAATTTCAAATCCAACTGTATTCATAGAAATGAGAGCCTACCCTCCAAGAAACACATACCCCTAAGGCACGAAAAGGAAGGAAAAAACCTCATCCCCCAGTACCTCTTGAGGGAAAAGAGGGGTTAATGGGTTCTAGAGGAGAACCATGGTGGGGATGACCTGGGGGAGGGGCGGTGAGGCAGTTGGGGGTGCGGGGAGCCCACAGGCTCACAGCGCTGAGGTCCTAAGGCTGAAATGGCTTTGGGTGGTAACGCAATGAAAATGGCACAAACTGTAAGTGTTGTCAGAGACAAGTTTCAGGAGTCTATGCACTGCCCACAGCACACACCAGGCCACTGGGAACCCAGACATGAGGCAGTTAAGCGCCTGCATTATGGATGAAGAGATAAACCCCACGACCACGTGGTCTGCCTTCAAATCGCAGCCCCAGTGTTTGCTGACAGGTGACTGGGGCAAGTTACTTAACCTATATGAACCACAGTTTGCCTTTACTCAGAAACACAATCATGTACTGCTAACTGTTGGTGGCTCAGTCATGCCTGACTCTGCGAC
>SJYW01009752.1:660261-699487 GCA_006410735.1 Raphicerus campestris | reverse complement strand
GGGTCCTAAATCACTGCAGATGGTGACTGCAGCCATGAAATTAACAGATGCTTACTCCTTGGAAGGAAAGTTATGACCAACCTAGACAGCGTATTGAAAAGCAGAGACATTATTTTGTCAACAAAGGTCCATCTAGTCAAGGCTATGGTTTTTACAGTGGTCATGTATGGATATGAGAGTTGGACTGTGAAGAAGGCTGAACGCCGAAGAATTGATGCTTTTGAACTGTGGTATTGGAGAAGAGTCTTGAGAGTCCCTTGGACTGCAAGGAGATCCAACCAGTCCATCCTAAAGGAGATCAGTCTTAAGTGTTCATTGGAAGGACTGATGCTGAAGCCGCAACTCCCATACTTCAGCCACCTGATGCAAAGAGCTGACTCATTTGAAAAGACCCTGATGCTGGGAAATATTGAGGGCAGGAGGAGAAGGAGATGACAGAGGATGAGATGGTTGGATGGCATCACTGACTCAATGGACACGGTTTGGCTGAACCCCAGGAGCTGGTGATAGAGAGGGATGCTTGGCGTGCTGTGGTTCATGTGGTCACAAAGAGTCCTAAGAAACTGAACTGAACTGAACCCAAGCTTGTTGCCAGTGGGAAAGATTTTTAGAAAGAGAAGCTAATTCAAATATTTTTTTGGAGGAGAAACCAAAAGTGACTTAAACACCACTCAACTAAAGTTTCAGAAGAGGAATGCCTGGTTTGAAAGTTATTGGGAAATCACGTGGCTTAAAGGGCACTGTCCCTTTGAGTATCTGGTTAAGGAATTAGTTCAGTTCAGTCGCTCAGTCATGTCCAACTCTGTGCAACCCCATGGACTGCAGCACACCAGGCTTCCCTGTCCATCACCAACTCCCAGAGTTTACTCAAATTCATGTCCATAGAGTCAGTGATGCCATCCAACCATTTCATCCTCTGTCATCCCCTTCTCCTCCTGCCTTCGATCTTTCTCAGCATCAGGGTCTTTTCCAATGAGTCGGTTCTTTGCATCAGGTGGCCAAAGTTTTGGAGTTTCAGCTTCAGCATCAGTCCTTCCAGTGAATTTTCAGGACTGATTTCCTTTAAGATGGACTGGTTGGATCTCCTTGCAGTGAATGAATGAATGTTCTCAATCAGTCTTCCCTAAAACCGTATGGCAGGTCTATTACTCTTTGTATTTTACAAATAAAACAAGGCACAGAGAAACTGATGGATTTGTCCAGAATCTTGAAGCAAGAAAACAGCAAAGCTGGAATACAAACCCAGCTGTGGCTCCAAATGCCCCCCATTCTATCTCTTCATCATCATGCCTGCAAACACAAGCTTCTTCCCTCACCCTTCCTGTTTTTCTTTTTCTGGCTTCACTTCAAAGCACATAGGATTCCCTCACCAGGAGTCTAACCTGCCCTGCGTCCTTTGCCTTGCAAGGCAGATTCTTAATCACTGGACCACCAGGGAAGTCGTGGACATCATTCTTGAGTCAGATCTTTTTAATAAAAAAGCTCCCACTTTTGAAATCAAGGAGGACTCTGCAGGGGCTCTCTTTCCATGTGTTCTTTCTTTTTTGTAGAGAAAAGGTCTAGGCCTCCTAGACCTTCCCTGAGTTCCAAAGGGCAGATTCAAATGGTAACCAACTAGGGCCCAGACAGAATGCCGAAACAGTGGAGGAGCAGTCAAGAAACAATGGTGCAGCGGTAAAGCTGGGTCCTGGTTCCTCTCCAAGGAGTATACATAAAATACACCCTTGAGTTCTCTTGCAGGAACTAAGGCGCCCCACCCCCATCGCAAATGTAAGGCTAAGCCCAAGATTCCTGGAACAACACTCTGTTAACTTTAGCGCCAGCCAATCAGAAGAAAGTCTTTTAAACAGCANATACCTTTGAGTTCTCTTGCAGGAACTAAGGCGCCCCACCCCCATCGCAAATGGAAGGCTAAGCCCAAGATTCCTGGAACAACACTCTGTTAACTTTAGCGCCAGCCAATCAGAAGAAAGTCTTTTAAACAGCATTTCCTGTATTTATTTACGGGCTGTCTGGGTCTTCACTGATGTGCCAGGGCTTCCTCTAGTTGTGCTGTGTGGGCTTCTCATTGCAGTGGCTTCTCTTGTTGCAGAGCATGGGCTCTAGGNCATTTCCTGTATTTATTTACGGGCTGTCTGGGTCTTCACTGATGTGCCAGGGCTTCCTCTAGTTGTGCTGTGTGGGCTTCTCATTGCAGTGGCTTCTCTTGTTGCAGAGCATGGGCTCTAGGCACGGGGGCTTCCGTAGCTGTAGCTGGGGGCTCGGTACTTCAGCACACGGGCTTAGTTGTTTCATGGCATGCGGGATCATCCTGCGCCAGGGATCAAACCCACATCCCCTGCATTGGCAGGACAACCAGGGAAGCCCCTTCACCCCAAATTTTGCCTATAAAACTGAAAACCATCAGGGAGTTTAGGTTTTTTGAACTCAAGCCACTCATCCTTCTCGCTTGGCCGTTGCAATAAACCTTTCTTTGCTCCACAGTCTGATGTTTCCATTTGTCTGGTCTCACCTTGCATTGGGCACATGAACTTGGCATTTGGCAACACTTTTAAAGAGGTGTCCCCACCCAGTCCAGGAGAAGGCAATGGCACCCCACTCCAGTACTCTTGCCTGGAGAATCCCAGGGACAGAGGAGCCTGGTGGGCTGCCGTCTATTGGGCCACAGTTGGACACCACTGAAATGACTTAGCCCCACTCGATCCATGGTCTCCCTNTTTCTTTGGAAGGAATGATGCTAAAGCTGAAACTCCAGTACTTTGGCCACCTCATGTGAAGAGTTGACTCATTGGAAAAGACTCTGATGCTGGGAAGGTTTGGGGGCAGGAGGAGAAGGGGACGACAGAGGATGAGATGGCTGGATGGCATCACTGACTCGATGGACAGGGAGGCCTGGAGTGCTGCAGTTCGTGGGGTCGTGAAGAGTCGGACACGACTGAGCGACTGAACTGAACTGAACTGAACTGAACTTCTGTCGTGACGTGGTTTGGACAGTAAACAACATGGTCTCCCTAACTTTAGAAGATCGGCACGAACCTGCACTGTGGAAAAACAGACTTCACACAGCAAGGGTAGACTAGATGCAGGCCAGTGCGCAGCTGTAATCTGGGCAGGAAAGGAGAATGCTGCGGACAGGCATGGTAGCAGTGGAGGGGATGGGAGGTACTCAGNTGCACTGTGGAAAAACAGACTTCACACAGCAAGGGTAGACTAGATGCAGGCCAGTGCGCAGCTGTAATCTGGGCAGGAAAGGAGAATGCTGCGGACAGGCATGGTAGCAGTGGAGGGGATGGGAGGTACTCAGGTTCTGGCTGTATTCTGAGGCTAATGCTGGCGGGATTTGCTGCCGGTTCTGGTGAGGGGTGGAAGAGAAGGAGTCATGACGATGTGAAGGCTTTTGGCAGGAGCTCATTGGAAAAGACTCTGATGCTGGGAGGGATTGGGGGCAGGAAGAAAAGGGGACGACAGGATGAGATGGCTGAATGGCATCACCGACTCGATGGACGTGAGTTTGAGTGAACTCTGGGAGATGGTGATGGACAGGGAGGCCTGACGTGCTGCGATTCGTGGGGTCGCAGAGAGTCGACATGACTGAGCGATTGAACTGACCTGAACTGGAAAAAGGAGATAGCTCTTCCCAGAAGAGTAATGGACCCCAAAATATTATCACAGTCACTAGGCTTTTTTACCTAAACGAGAACTTAGAAAGCAAGAGATTTAACTTTTATAGTTCAAGTTGAAGGTTGTTTTATGGTCAAGGAGAGTGCTAAATACATTGTGACATTTGAGTCTAATGTTTCTGAGGTTTGGGAATATTGGGAAAGAATAATTATGCTTTAGAATCATTGGGGAGAAAATTAGTTTTGTTCATATGAATTTTGGATAAATGGAGAGGAACAAGAGAAATGATCACGAGACTAGTTTTGGTCACATGGAATATTTGGTGTTCAGTCACTTAAGTTGTGTCCACCTCTTTGCGACCCCTTGGATTGCAGCTCGCCAGGCTTCCCTGTCCTCTGCCATCTCCCAGAGTTTGCTCAAATTCATGTCCACTGAGTCGGTGATGCTATCTAAGCATCTCATCCTCTGCCACCCCTTCTCCTTTTGCCTTTAATCGTTCCCAGCTAAATATAGGTATAGAATAGAGGATAGAATATAAAGGATAGAACATAGGTATTAGCAAAATTCTAGTAATTGGAAGGGGTGAAGAGGTGTCACAGAAGGCTAAAATCTTTCTTGTCTCCATTACCTAGATGGTTACCCAGTCATTTCATCTGATGACTACTCTTTAATTGCTTATGAAAAGGTGTGTGAAAACAAAGACTAAAAGAGTGAGAGAAATTACTTGAATGAGAGTGTGTATCAAAGATGGTTGGTACACAGGAGAAGTGCCGTGGAAGCCTCCCTTGGGTGTCAGGATGGCTTTAAAGATTAGGTGAGCTCTGAAGGTGAGAAATTAGCTAGATGGACAGGGAGAAGGAGTTGTAGGTGTACATGATTAAAATCATGAGAACTTGTGACTGGAGAATAAACTTTGAGGAGTAAGGGAGCAAACAGCAGAAATGAAGGTTGTACAGTTTTCCTTAAAATCATTCGGGAATACTCAGACTCATCTACATTGAAAGTCACGTAAAAGATGTAAAGAGCACGTGTGGTGGGGACAGCTTGTAGGAAGGAAGCATGGAGTCAGACAGTCCTTTCAGGCAGCATAGAAATGGCCTGTTAACGTGGGTCCTCTCTCACGCTTCTTGTGTATCTGTAGTGCTCAGCTTTAGCACAGCTGACATCTTTGTGGGGCGGGGGGGAGGAGGGCTGTCCTGTGTGTGGTAGGATGCCACTAGCAACTCCCCTCAGCAGTGACAATCGGAGATGACTCCAGGCATTGCCAGAGGTCACCTGGGTGGGGGTGGAGTGGGGGGAGGCAAAATTGCTTCCAGTTAGGAACCACTGCCTTATATCTAATGTAACACCTGGTTCCAGTGATTGTCCCTTCCTAATTTCTGTTGGATCCATGCCTTTCGGCCCATTTTTGCCACTCCAGTACAGATTTTCATTCTTCTAGTTATTGCATGCTTTCCTGCGAATATCTTGCGTCTATTTACTCTCTCACCATAGGAATATCAGGTCAGCTATCACGTAGCACGCTGCTCATATGTGCTGTGGGTTCCCATTCTCTCCCCTAATTCCAGCCTTCATATATGGGTCCCCAAATTCTTCCAAACCCTGGTTCCACGTTCTGTTTCCAATCTCATTTCTCTGTTTTTGTTTTCTCTCCTCCAACGAAATAGGATTGAATGGTATGGGGGCTCCCCGAGGCTCCTGACCCCGTGTTTTCCCGTCCACCTGCTCTTACATTGCTCGCTGTACCTGTGCAGCCCACCTTTCCTCGTCCCAGCTGTTGTGAAACTGAAGGTCTAACTGGGAGGCCCTCTTCTCAGTGAAGGCTCACTTCCTGTCTGCTTTTCTACATTTCTTTGTTCCAAATCATCTAACAGTAACACTTCTTGGTATCTTATCTCCTAGTCCCTTGTCTATAATTAGGTATATCTGCCTTTGTATTCATCTATAAACATTTTGTTTTAGGTAAGTGGTATTTGAATGTGTCTTGTATTATCTTGAAGCAGAAGGATAATATAAGGTTGCCAAACTATGAAACTTTGTTGCCACATTGATGCTGGAAAAAATGTTAATGCTGCTAAAGATACTCAGATTCCTGAGACTGTTGATATTAGTGTTGATATTGTGTAACAGTGAGGTGTTTAACATTGATATCTTTTTCTTTCTCTCTAGCCTGCCTATCAGAATCTGAGACAGCGAGTTGATAACTTTGTTGCAAACCACTTAGCAACTCATACATGGAGTCCCCACCTCAACAAGAACCAGCTTAGAAACAATATTCGCCAGCAAGTGCTCAAGTAAGTCTCAGAACTGCAGAGTTCCTAGGAAGGCTTGAGAAAGTCACAGTGTGCCTTGCCTGAAACCAGAGGCATTTGCAGAAGTTTTTTCGCCTTGTGATAATTTTGTTAGGTCTGGTGTGGCTACTTCATACAATGTTGCAGTATAATTTTAGAGGAGACTCTAAATCGCTTCACACTTCCCTCATAAATTTGACAGTCTGATTGTTCCTATAGACCTTTGGAAATAGTGAAGGAGTGACTATGTGACTTCAAAAAAAAGCCCTCTAGATGTGATGTGAATAGATGGCAAATGCCAGATTGGTCAGTGTGTCCCATACAGTTACATTTACAGTTACGTTTTTGGCCCTAAAAGAGTAGGCTTTATTATTCCTGGTTACAAATAAAGACATTAAAGATGACTGAAATTGAAACAGTTTCTCTCTTTCTTTTTCCTGGCTGAGTGTGGCTTGTAAGGTCTTAGTTCCCCGGTCAGCACTTGGGCCTGGCCCTAGCAGTGAAGGCGCCGAGTCCTCGCCCCGGCCCACCGGGCACTCTCCTGGTTTGTGTCTGCTTTTGTTTTTAATCTTCCTGTGATTTTGCTTGTGGCTTTAGTGATAGTCTAACCAGAAAGGCAGTGGCGGTGCATTTGGGCCTCTCAGAGTCCTTTTCTTGGCAAACACAAAGAGAGTGAGAAACACCGGAATGTTTAGATGGACCTAAAAAGATCATATTTGTTCCCCCAAAGAGCAGATTTACAATATTGTTCATGAATATAAGTATTCACCAGGGTTAGAAGACTTGAACCCTCTCTCCCTGCCTCACACCCCAGAAAAGCTGACTGCATTATTTTAAAAATGCTTTATTCTTCCTGCCTTGACAAATATTTATGTTCAAGTTCATCTACTGGGACGAAATGTGGCTTTTTAAACAGTTAAACAAATCTGATTTATAGCTGTGTGCTTAGTCCCTCAGTCGTGTCTGACTCTTTGTGACCCCATGGACTATACCCCACCAGGCTCCTCTGTCCATGGGGATTCTCTAGGCAAGGATACTGGAGTGGGTTGCCATGCCCTCCTCCACGGGATCTTCCCAACCCAGGGATTGAACCCAGATCTCCTGCATTGCAGGCGGATCTTTACTCTCTGAGCCACCAGGGAAGCACAATTTATAGCTGTTGCCCCTCTTGTCCCTCAGGAACCTTGCAAATCTACCTAGTTTATTGCTCCCTTGATAGTTCACCCACAGGAAGCCCCGCAAATAAAACTTTACACTCTGATTCAAAGACCCATTTAGCCACAGGTAATCCTAGAAACCAGGAACCTGGGGCTCAGACTGCGTGTCCTAGTAAATAAGAGAAGGGAAGAGGGAAATTCGACAGTAGGTTTCTTGTCTACATTTTAAAAGATATTCAGGAACCTGTGAAAGAGTCCAGGTGAGATCACAAGATGCCTTTAGAGGGCTGCATCTGATAGCTTCTGGGGAGAAGTCAAGGCCTTTCCTGTTGGGCAGCAGGCCTAGGGGCTTCCTCATTTCCAGACCTTCAGGAGAACAGTAACCAAAATAGGGGGTAGGGCACTAGGGGTCAAGTCAGAGGCTAGGAGTCAGTCGGGGGCCAAGGGTAGGCGGCGGGGGGTGGTGTGGTGGTGGCAGGAGGCTTACAGACATTATCCACAGTTATAGAGCACCAGCCTACAACAGTGTGCATAGCTGCCTCCTTTTTCACAAAGAATAACATTGTTTTAAAAGCGTGTTTGGAAAGGGGAGGGTCTTAGATTCTGTCTTTTTCTCCATTTGTTAAGAGACTAAATGGAAGGCACATTTCTTGAAAATGACTCCTTAGCATGCAAAACCTTTGCAGTTGGGAAGCAGTCATTTGTTCTGTTCTTTAAAGAGCTAAACTCAATCTTGCCCATGTAAAATCAAGCGTTTAAAATTGTTGTACCAACATATGACGTTGTTTTCACAGAACCTTGTTTGGTGAGGGATTGCTGGACACTGCAGTAGGGGGTACTTCTGACTGTCGCCAGTTAACACTAGAGCGGTCTCCCTGTGGGTGATGAGGACCTTCCTCTACGCACTAGAGCGGGCCAGTTGTCATCTCTTGGGTAGTTTAGGCATTGCTCTTACGGGGACATCTCTACATTTTCTTCTAGCTACTTTACTTATTTTTAATTGAAATGTTCCTTCAGTTAAATTACATTAGTAAACTTACGTCTCTTAAATAACATTTTTAAGTTACTCTAAAGAAAGGGTAACTTTTAGTTGTGTCTAGAGATGGCTGGATGCCATCACTGACTCGATGGACATGGGTTTGGGTGAACTCTGGGAGTTGGTGATGGACAGGAAGGCCTGGCATGCTGCAATTCATAGGGTCGCAGAGTCGGACACGACCGAGTGACTGAACTGAACTGAACTAATGGTATAGGGCCTCCCTGGTGGTTCAGTGTGTGAGAATTCGCCTGCCAGTGCAGGAGATGTGGGTTTGATCCCTAGGTCAGGAAGATCCCCTTGAGAAGGAAGTGGCAACCCATTTCAGTATTCCTCCAGGAAATCCCATGGACAGAGGAGCCTGGTGACTGCAGTTCATGGGATTGCAACAGAGTCAGACACAGTTTAGCAACTAAACGACAACTACTAATGGTATAGGAACGTATTTGCACCTATAAATACAATTTCACATTGTTTTTTTTTTTTGCATATACTTTAAGAAATACTCAATTGACTCAGATTGAACTGTTTACAGTCGCCGTTTTCATAAGACAAGATAGTTTAATACCTGCAGTTTTGCATGGTTCAGAAACCAATCTGCCAGCTCAATAGTTTAAAGAAAGTTTTACTTTGTTTGTGCATTCATTTGTACAACAGAACCTTAAAATGAAAGGGAGCTCAGAAATGATGACCTGAACTGTACAATGTTTAAAGGAAGACAAGAAAGTAGCTTTAACCAGGACAGTGCCAGCTGCTGGCATTTTGGCTTTGCCTTTGGACCTGGAGCTATGACTTCTCCCCTCCTCTGGTGAGGCAGCCCCTGCTGTATCCACACATCACTGAAATGAACCCACGAGGAGCAGTGTGGTTGATAGTGTGGGCCTCCATTTCTGAGATCAGAGTGGACCTCTGAGTGAGCAAGGACATAAGTACACGGAGGCCCAGAACGCAGGCGTCATGGAAGGAGGCTGAGCAGTCACTCGAAGGGTGTGTTTTATTTTGTGCCTTTGTGCTTGCACCTTAGCACGTTTTTCATATTGCTTGTCCTCGCTTCTTTTCCACCTGCTACATTTTAAAGACACCTCTAAGATGTAATGGTGTTCAGAGGATTCGCCTTTTTTTTTTTTTTTTTTTTTAATAATCTTAGAACTTTAGAAAGCAGGTTACCTACTTTGTGCAGTGGTGTCTCATTTTTCTCTATGGCCCACATAAATGGAATTGTAGTATCCCAGGGCTGCGAGGTGCCTCGGGAAAGGTGAATCGCATCCATCCTCCACTCCAGACAGCACAGCACTCAGACATAGCCTTGCAGGGAGTAGAGAGAGACACCTCAGCCCTGTGCAGGGACAGCCGGAGGCCTCAAACCCGCTCTCCCAACACTGTCCAGGGAACTGTGACCGCTCAGCTTCTCTATTAGAAAGAAACAAGGCTGAAGTGCGAGTCTTCAAGTAAATGCATGTCCTCCTATTTTGTTCTGAGGCCTCTGTGCTTTTCTTCGTGTTTCAGGCTTTGTTGGCCCTTTTGCTCCTCTGTCTCTTACGTGTGATATTTCTTTGAACACTTTGTTCCCTTCTCTTCTTTGGAAATCAGGACTCAGGTTAAATGTCTTCTCCTCTGTAAAGCATTCGCAAGTCATCTCCAGGATCGCTGATAATGACAGTGTTCTTTTCTCATAGTGTATTGTACGTCCCAGCGGCTGTCATGCTGTATTTTGTGTCTCTCACCCCTCCCCCGCCCAGAACAGAGTCCAGGTCTGATTTGCAGTGGCTCAATAGCTAGTGTGGTGACTATTGTGTATAAGACACTTAGAACATAATTGTTGAATGAATAAATCATTTAGTCTTTAAAGCAAAAAGATAATAAGAGGCCAAAAGTCTTAAGCTTTGTTTTTATTCTGAAGTTTTCCTTTTTTTTTTTTTTTTTCTTTTTTTGTAAGTTTGGGGAAATGGCACTTGGGGTGTATTCTTCAGTTTTCATGGGCACACTAATACTTATGAGAGACTTACATCTTTCTGTTTAAAAAAAAAAAAAAAAGTTGTAGAATCCATAGGTTTANCAGACAGCAGTGAAAAGGCAGAAAGAAAGAAAGAGAAGAAGGAAAAGACTGAAAAGAAAACCGATCACTCAAAACGGAGTGAAGACGCACAAAGAGCAAAAGATGAAAAGCAAGCGAAGGATAAAGAAGTGGACTGTTCAAAACTTCCTTCAGAAAAAGCCAATAGTAAAGCTAAAACCGGTGAAGGAACAAAAGAAGGTAAGAACTTGGAAAAGTCTACAACCTGTCTCTTATACACATCTTTCATGGACACACTAATACTTATGAGAGACTTACATCTTTCTGTTAAAAAAAAAAAAAAAAAAAAAAAAGTTGTAGAATCCATAGGTTTATTTCGTGCCTAGAATTCCGCTTTAGTGGTCATTTATTCCTGCCTGCCATGGGCAGGATTGAGGTAAGATAAGCGTCACCTATAAGCCTGGCCTTTAGATACCGTGCTCCCTCTAGTTCTAAAGGTATTTTGTTTAGCTTTTGTTCTGTCTGCTTTCGTATTTCCACTAGTGACACAGTGGAGATGTGACATATTTAATATAATTCTTTCTTGCAGTATCCTTTGTTAAATGCCACTGTAGTGTGAAACTTATTTTCCATTGTGTATTCCTCTTGTAATCCAAGGAGAATGGAGAGGAGGCAGTTTAAGAACATATATGTAATTGGTACAGCTTTACTTAAAAGGAGACTGTTTAGTACTACATTAATTTTTGTTTTTCTTTTTTCACCTTTCCGTAAATTATCCTGTGTTTCAGATCAGGAATGTTGGAGTCTGGTATTGACCGAATTATTTCTCAGGTTGTGGATCCAAAGATCAACCACACATTCAGACCTCAGGTGGAGAAAGCTGTGCACGAGTTTCTGGCCACGCTCAATCATAAGGAGGACACGAGTGGCTGCACAGCCCCCAATGATGAGAAACCAGACTCTTCCACCATCACACAAGGTGCTTTGCTTTCACTCTTGGCCAGTTGTGTTGCTTTTTCTTCTTGCGCCGATTACCAAGTTAGGGGTATTTAGTTCGTTAAAATATTTCTCTTTTTGGCCACTCTCATGAAATTGTAATTATTTTATTTTTTATTTTTTTAATTTGAATTTATTTATTTTAATTGGAGGCTAATTACTTTACAATACTGTATTGGTTTTGCCATACATCAGCATGAATCTGCCACAGATATACACGTGCTCCCCATCCTGAACCCCCCTCCCACCTCCCTCCCCATACCATCCCTCTGGGTCATCCCAGTGTACCAGCCCCAAGCATCCTGTATGCTGTATCAAACCTGGACTGGCAATTCGTTTCTTATATGATATTATACATGTTTCAATGCCATTCTCCCAAATCATCCCACCCTTTCCCTCTTCCACAGAGTCCAAAAGACTGTTCTATACATCTGTGTCTCTTTTGCTGTCTCACATACAGGGTTATCATTACCATCTTTCTAAATTCCATATACATGCATTAGTATACTGTATTGGTGTTTTTCTTTCTGGCTTACTTCACTCTATATAAGCAGCTCCAGTTTCATCCACCTCATTAGAACTGATTCAAATGTATTCTTTTTAATGGCTGAGTAATACTCCATTGTGTATATGTACCACAGCTTTCTTATCCATTCTGTAGTTATTTTAATTATCACCCAGATTGTTAAACTGGCATAACAGTTCTTCTTTTTTTTTAATAATAGTTATTTTAATAATGTAGTGGATGGGTGTGTGTGTGTTTCAATAGAGGCAATAATTACAATAATTAGAGAACATATTCTTTTTCTGGGAACTAGACTGTTCTCACATTTGCATAGTGCCTAAGATTCTGTATTACAGAGGTAAGAGAATTTAGAGTGTGTTAAGTCTCAGCACCAGTACCTGAAAGACTAAAAATGTATGTGTGTATGTCGCATAAAACTGACGGTGGCAGTGGCAGGTGGCCTTGAATCTGCAGAGGGCTTTACCTTCTGCACAACTTTATTCTAAAACATGTCTTTTCCCCCAAGGTGTCCCTGCCCCTGGGCCCAGTACAAACGTGGCCAGTGATGCCATGTCTATCTTGGAAACCATCACCTCTCTCAACCAAGAAGCTAGTGCTGCCAGGGCTTCGACAGAGACATCAAATGCCAAGACCAGTGAGAGAGTGTCCAAAAAAACCCCGTCTCAGGCAAGCACTGACGCTAGTGCTGAGAAAGAGAGGACTTCAGAGGACACAGCTGATAAAGAAAAATCTACACCCGACTCTGCAGGGGAAGGGCAGGAAGCTGCCCCTCGGTCTGAAGAACTTAGTGATCCCCCTTGTCCAGCTGAAGAAATGAAAAATCACACAAGAGAAAGTACTAGTTCAGTTCTGCTAAATAAGGATGCTCAACAAGAAAGCAGTGACCAAAAGAGCAAATCAGCAGATAAAGGCGAAAAGAAGCCAGACAGCAGTGAAAAGGCAGAAAGAAAGAAAGAGAAGAAGGAAAAGACTGAAAAGAAAACCGATCACTCAAAACGGAGCGAAGACGCACAAAGAGCAAAAGATGAAAAACAAGCGAAGGATAAAGAAGTGGACTGTTCAAAACTTCCTTCAGAAAAAGCCAATAGTAAAGCTAAAACCGGTGAAGGAACAAAAGAAGGTAAGAACTTGGAAAAGTCTACAACAGTTTAAAGAACAAAGGGTGTCCGTTGAGGGCACATCAAATTTGCCTTCAAGTTTTGTAAATATATTTGCTACTTGTGTTTTAAAATCCTGAAAGCTCATATTCTCTCTGCTAAAAGGTGAGCGTTAAGCATTTGTATATTTCCTTTCATTCTCATGTGCCAGTTGACAATGCAAATGAACAGAGACACTCTAAGCCTTATAATTTAACTCATAATTTATTCACATACATTATTCTAAGCCAATTAATTGTATATCCTGATCTTTAAAATATTAGTGAATATTTCAGTTACATAATATTTGCTTTTTGTATATCATTCACATCATGTATTATCAGTTTTATTAATTTTATAGGCTAACCTTGCCTTTCTCTTTTCTGAAAACAGCTCTAGCTTATTTGATATTGGTTACTAATGGTGAGAGATTATTTCTGAAGTTGAAGTTCTTTGAGCAGTTAAAGCAGAAACATGTTACTGTAATTTAGGAATCGGGCGCTGTTTTTGTTCTCACCACCAGACTGTTTGTTTTCTATGTTTCATTTTCTTGTAGATTTCTCTTTGATAGATTCTGATGTGGATGGACTTACAGACATCACAGTCAGCTCCGTCCACACCAGTGACCTTTCATCTTTTGAAGAAGACACTGAGGAGGAGGCTGTGATGTCTGAGAGCATGGAAGAAGGAGAGATTACATCAGATGGTAACGCATTTTACTTAGTAAAGCCTCTGTGAAGCTTCCTGTTGAGCAGTATTTGTATGTTCAGATGGCTGTGTCGTGAAAGACAGTGTGGCACCGTGGCAGGAGCTTGGGACTTTTAGTTGGAAGATTTGTTTCTGAGTCCCAGCTCCAAGATTGTCTATCTGAGTGAGCTTGGTAAGTTACTAAACCTCAACAGGCCTAGGTTCTCCATCTCTTACCTCCACTCCATAGGATTGTTGCAAGAGTTGGATGAGGTCATGTTTGAACATGCCATGTTTTGGTAGTGTCTGGAGGGACACAGTCCACAAGACAGCCTTCACTTTATGGTCTTACAGCTAAGGGACACATTAAAATCAGCCAAGGTCAATAGGCTATATAATCTGTCACTAGGAATGACATAGTCACCAGAAGTCACGAAGCTAGTGAGCATAGCACCATTTCAAACCCACATCCGGGCTTCTAACTAATACCTTATGTTGCTCTTTAACATGTGATTAAATATTTGTTTATGATCTTTTGAAAAGTAAAAAATGTTGAACGTTATTTGCAATTGCCTGCAGGTAGCATCTGGTAAATTTGCCACTGACTCTTGGATTGAACCCACCTGCCGATGCAGGAGACATAAGAGACGTGGGTTCAATTCTTGGATCAGGAAGATCCCCTGGAGGGGGGCATAGTAACCCACTCCAGTATTCTTGCCTGGAGAATCCCATGGACAGAGGAGCCTGGTGGGCTACATACAGTCCATGGGGTTGCACAGAGTTGGACGCAACTAAAGCGGCTTAACACATACTTGAATTAGGATATCTGTAGAGNCTGGGTCATCCCAGTGTACCAGCCCCAAGCATCCTGTATGCTGTATCAAACCTGGACTGGCAATTCATTTCTTATATGATATTATACATGTTTCAATGCCATTCTCCCAAATCATCCCACCCTTTCCCTCTTCCACAGAGTCCAAAAGACTGTTCTATACATCTGTGTCTCTTTTGCTGTCTCACATACAGGGTTATCATTACCATCTTTCTAAATTCCATATACATGCATTAGTATACTGTATTGGTGTTTTTCTTTCTGGCTTACTTCACTCTATATAAGCAGCTCCAGTTTCATCCACCTCATTAGAACTGATTCAAATGTATTCTTTTTAATGGCTGAGTAATACTCCATTGTGTATATGTACCACAGCTTTCTTATCCATTCTGTAGTTATTTTAATTATCACCCAGATTGTTAAACTGGCATAACAGTTCTTCTTTTTTTTTAATAATAGTTATTTTAATAATGTAGTGGATGGGTGTGTGTGTGTTTCAATAGAGGCAATAATTACAATAATTAGAGAACATATTCTTTTTCTGGGAACTAGACTGTTCTCACATTTGCATAGTGCCTAAGATTCTGTATTACAGAGGTAAGAGAATTTAGAGTGTGTTAAGTCTCAGCACCAGTACCTGAAAGACTAAAAATGTATGTGTGTATGTCGCATAAAACTGACGGTGGCAGTGGCAGGTGGCCTTGAATCTGCAGAGGGCTTTACCTTCTGCACAACTTTATTCTAAAACATGTCTTTTCCCCCAAGGTGTCCCTGCCCCTGGGCCCAGTACAAACGTGGCCAGTGATGCCATGTCTATCTTGGAAACCATCACCTCTCTCAACCAAGAAGCTAGTGCTGCCAGGGCTTCGACAGAGACATCAAATGCCAAGACCAGTGAGAGAGTGTCCAAAAAAACCCCGTCTCAGGCAAGCACTGACGCTAGTGCTGAGAAAGAGAGGACTTCAGAGGACACAGCTGATAAAGAAAAATCTACACCCGACTCTGCAGGGGAAGGGCAGGAAGCTGCCCCTCGGTCTGAAGAACTTAGTGATCCCCCTTGTCCAGCTGAAGAAATGAAAAATCACACAAGAGAAAGTACTAGTTCAGTTCTGCTAAATAAGGATGCTCAACAAGAAAGCAGTGACCAAAAGAGCAAATCAGCAGATAAAGGCGAAAAGAAGCCAGACAGCAGTGAAAAGGCAGAAAGAAAGAAAGAGAAGAAGGAAAAGACTGAAAAGAAAACCGATCACTCAAAACGGAGCGAAGACGCACAAAGAGCAAAAGATGAAAAACAAGCGAAGGATAAAGAAGTGGACTGTTCAAAACTTCCTTCAGAAAAAGCCAATAGTAAAGCTAAAACCGGTGAAGGAACAAAAGAAGGTAAGAACTTGGAAAAGTCTACAACAGTTTAAAGAACAAAGGGTGTCCGTTGAGGGCACATCAAATTTGCCTTCAAGTTTTGTAAATATATTTGCTACTTGTGTTTTAAAATCCTGAAAGCTCATATTCTCTCTGCTAAAAGGTGAGCGTTAAGCATTTGTATATTTCCTTTCATTCTCATGTGCCAGTTGACAATGCAAATGAACAGAGACATTCTAAGCCTTATAATTTAACTCATAATTTATTCACATACATTATTCTAAGCCAATTAATTGTATATCCTGATCTTTAAAATATTAGTGAATATTTCAGTTACATAATATTTGCTTTTTGTATATCATTCACATCATGTATTATCAGTTTTATTAATTTTATAGGCTAACCTTGCCTTTCTCTTTTCTGAAAACAGCTCTAGCTTATTTGATATTGGTTACTAATGGTGAGAGATTATTTCTGAAGTTGAAGTTCTTTGAGCAGTTAAAGCAGAAACATGTTACTGTAATTTAGGAATCGGGCGCTGTTTTTGTTCTCACCACCAGACTGTTTGTTTTCTATGTTTCATTTTCTTGTAGATTTCTCTTTGATAGATTCTGATGTGGATGGACTTACAGACATCACAGTCAGCTCCGTCCACACCAGTGACCTTTCATCTTTTGAAGAAGACACTGAGGAGGAGGCTGTGATGTCTGAGAGCATGGAAGAAGGAGAGATTACATCAGATGGTAACGCATTTTACTTAGTAAAGCCTCTGTGAAGCTTCCTGTTGAGCAGTATTTGTATGTTCAGATGGCTGTGTCGTGAAAGACAGTGTGGCACCGTGGCAGGAGCTTGGGACTTTTAGTTGGAAGATTTGTTTCTGAGTCCCAGCTCCAAGATTGTCTATCTGAGTGAGCTTGGTAAGTTACTAAACCTCAACAGGCCTAGGTTCTCCATCTCTTACCTCCACTCCCTAGGATTGTTGCAAGAGTTGGATGAGGTCATGTTTGAACATGCCATGTTTTGGTAGTGTCTGGAGGGACACAGTCCACAAGACAGCCTTCACTTTATGGTCTTACAGCTAAGGGACACATTAAAATCAGCCAAGGTCAATAGGCTATATAATCTGTCACTAGGAATGACATAGTCACCAGAAGTCACGAAGCTAGTGAGCATAGCACCATTTCAAACCCACATCCGGGCTTCTAACTAATACCTTATGTTGCTCTTTAACATGTGATTAAATATTTGTTTATGATCTTTTGAAAAGTAAAAAATGTTGAACGTTATTTGCAATTGCCTGCAGGTAGCATCTGGTAAATTTGCCACTGACTCTTGGATTGAACCCACCTGCCGATGCAGGAGACATAAGAGACGTGGGTTCAATTCTTGGATCAGGAAGATCCCCTGGAGGGGGGCATAGTAACCCACTCCAGTATTCTTGCCTGGAGAATCCCATGGACAGAGGAGCCTGGTGGGCTACATACAGTCCATGGGGTTGCACAGAGTTGGACGCAACTAAAGCGGCTTAACACATACTTGAATTAGGATATCTGTAGAGAAAATCATAGGCAAGAAAAAAGTAGGAAGTTTCAATGCTGTAAATGTATGAATACTTTTCAGTTGCTCCCATTTTTCATTATTTTCTTAGTATCCACTTAAAAAACTGAATTAGCAGCCTCCAGAATGCAAGGGTAGCACTTCTTACACTTGATAATTATCCTCATGAGGTCATTTCTGAGTACTGATGAAAGAAGAATGCTCTTATCTTGTGAACATTCCACTTTCTCTGACCAAATAGAAATCTTACTTCTAGATGCTTTATTGGGTCCTTTGAAGGTTTTCCTGGACAGGGCTAGATTTCCTGTGTATGGGATCCAAAAGTAAGAAGACTGCTTTTTTGAGAGTACTAAGCAATACTTAGTACCACTTCATTGCTTCTTGCTGTGTCACGGGGAACTTTTCTTCCTTCCTTGGGTAGAGGGGTTTTATTATAAACTTGCTGTAGGTCCAGTTATTGGTTCTTGCCTCTTCCATAAGCAAAAGATCATAAATGGTCATTAAAATCTCAAGTTTAAAGTGTGGCTTGAAGGCGTTCAACTTAATACTGGTAAAGTGTTCATGCCAAGTCTGTTGACATACAAATGAGGATTAACTATTTGTCCAGGAAACATAAGTAACTCTTAAGGTCTAATTTTTCTTTTTGATATGTGAGAAGCTGAAAGAAAGAAACGGTATGCGAATCAGGAGGACATCTTGGTGGTCCATTGGTTAAGACTCTGCACTTCCTATTCAGGGGGCATGAGTTTGATCCCTGCCCTGAGAAATTCTGCATGCCGTGTGGCACGGCCAAAGAAGCAAACAAAAGAAAAATTTAAATAAATAAAGATATGAATTATATCCTTTAAAATTTTCTGAATTTTCACATACTGATACTTTTCCTGTTGGACCTACAAATACCCTTAAACTACTTTGATACAGCTTTTGCCAGTTGATGTTAACTGCTGATTGACAGAAATGCTCTTCTTTCTACTGACTTTCTTCCAGATGAAGAGAAGAACAAGCAAAACAAAACAAAAACTCAAACCAATGATCCCAGTGAAGGAAAAGCAAAAAATGTGCGGCATGCTTATGTTCACAAACCATATCTTTACTCAAAGTATTATAGTGATTCTGATGACGAACTTACTGTGGAACAACGGCGGCAGTCTATCGTAAGTCCGATTTGAGCTCTTGTTAACCTGTTAAATCAGGTTGGCACACTTGACTAGTCTGTTCACAGGCTGCTGGTGAGCATTCAAAACAGTGACTTATAGCTTCTACCTTCATGAACCTTGTCATTTAGGCAGAATAGATAAAAACATGATGGAGCTGTTCATAGCATCATGATTGGTAAAAAACTGGTAACACCCTCAGTGTTTCATAGTATGGAAATGTTTGACCCGAGTAGGATCCAGCCATAAAGAGAGATGGCATCAGCCGTTAACATATTATTAAGAGGGAAGCACAGTCATCCACGTATTTCCTTCATTGATAGTACTTCTAAGATGTATAACAGCTTTTTAGAGAAACTGCTGCCTCATTGTATGTATACATCAGTTTTAATAAGTTGGCCTACAATTTCAGAAACATTAAAATATGAAAAGGTGTGCAACAAAGAATAAGGAAATACTCTATTAAAAATAATTTGAAGGAAGCACACCAAAATGTTAATGATGGCTTCTCTCTTAAGAGGTTAGTTGATCAGGAGTTATGCTCATGCTTAGGCTATTTGACACTTTGAGGCTTTGAGTTCTGGGCAGGAAAGAGATGGTAGAGTAACACAATGACTGGATCCTCCCTGGTTTAAAATACAAATACAGGAAGTCCCACATCCAAACCCTGGGTCCTGAGAGTATAGCCAGCAAGTAACATTTATTATAGGACCATCCTGTCACTTGAATCTGCATTTCAGCTTTCTTTGAGAAAATCAGATAATTATAAAGACCTACCTCTATACTTGATACTCATAGATATTTTTATAGGTAGCCTTTTAATTGGAATAACAATTTATTAAACCACCATTTCCCCAAATGATACCTTTAANCAAATAGAAATCTTACTTCTAGATGCTTTATTGGGTCCTTTGAAGGTTTTCCTGGACAGGGCTAGATTTCCTGTGTATGGGATCCAAAAGTAAGAAGACTGCTTTTTTGAGAGTACTAAGCAATACTTAGTACCACTTCATTGCTTCTTGCTGTGTCACGGGGAACTTTTCTTCCTTCCTTGGGTAGAGGGGTTTTATTATAAACTTGCTGTAGGTCCAGTTATTGGTTCTTGCCTCTTCCATAAGCAAAAGATCATAAATGGTCATTAAAATCTCAAGTTTAAAGTGTGGCTTGAAGGCGTTCAACTTAATACTGGTAAAGTGTTCATGCCAAGTCTGTTGACATACAAATGAGGATTAACTATTTGTCCAGGAAACATAAGTAACTCTTAAGGTCTAATTTTTCTTTTTGATATGTGAGAAGCTGAAAGAAAGAAACGGTATGCGAATCAGGAGGACATCTTGGTGGTCCATTGGTTAAGACTCTGCACTTCCTATTCAGGGGGCATGAGTTTGATCCCTGCCCTGAGAAATTCTGCATGCCGTGTGGCACGGCCAAAGAAGCAAACAAAAGAAAAATTTAAATAAATAAAGATATGAATTATATCCTTTAAAATTTTCTGAATTTTCACATACTGATACTTTTCCTGTTGGACCTACAAATACCCTTAAACTACTTTGATACAGCTTTTGCCAGTTGATGTTAACTGCTGATTGACAGAAATGCTCTTCTTTCTACTGACTTTCTTCCAGATGAAGAGAAGAACAAGCAAAACAAAACAAAAACTCAAACCAATGATCCCAGTGAAGGAAAAGCAAAAAATGTGCGGCATGCTTATGTTCACAAACCATATCTTTACTCAAAGTATTATAGTGATTCTGATGACGAACTTACTGTGGAACAACGGCGGCAGTCTATCGTAAGTCCGATTTGAGCTCTTGTTAACCTGTTAAATCAGGTTGGCACACTTGACTAGTCTGTTCACAGGCTGCTGGTGAGCATTCAAAACAGTGACTTATAGCTTCTACCTTCATGAACCTTGTCATTTAGGCAGAATAGATAAAAACATGATGGAGCTGTTCATAGCATCATGATTGGTAAAAAACTGGTAACACCCTCAGTGTTTCATAGTATGGAAATGTTTGACCCGAGTAGGATCCAGCCATAAAGAGAGATGGCATCAGCCGTTAACATATTATTAAGAGGGAAGCACAGTCATCCACGTATTTCCTTCATTGATAGTACTTCTAAGATGTATAACAGCTTTTTAGAGAAACTGCTGCCTCATTGTATGTATACATCAGTTTTAATAAGTTGGCCTACAATTTCAGAAACATTAAAATATGAAAAGGTGTGCAACAAAGAATAAGGAAATACTCTATTAAAAATAATTTGAAGGAAGCACACCAAAATGTTAATGATGGCTTCTCTCTTAAGAGGTTAGTTGATCAGGAGTTATGCTCATGCTTAGGCTATTTGACACTTTGAGGCTTTGAGTTCTGGGCAGGAAAGAGATGGTAGAGTAACACAATGACTGGATCCTCCCTGGTTTAAAATACAAATACAGGAAGTCCCACATCCAAACCCTGGGTCCTGAGAGTATAGCCAGCAAGTAACATTTATTATAGGACCATCCTGTCACTTGAATCTGCATTTCAGCTTTCTTTGAGAAAATCAGATAATTATAAAGACCTACCTCTATACTTGATACTCATAGATATTTTTATAGGTAGCCTTTTAATTGGAATAACAATTTATTAAACCACCATTTCCCCAAATGATACCTTTAAATTGATGGCATTCTGAAAGTTAGTAAGGGAAAAATGTCACCTTCTGTCTCTTTTGAAACACATGCACACACATAGATGTATTTATAGTAGTATATGTGCACTTTTACAGAGCCCATTACTTTGTAAGAGCATCTGAAGGGCAAGCATATTTTTTTTCAGGGTGTTTTTGCTCTTACTTGAGAATCTGTCAGCATAACTATGAATATTTTGTGGTTTTAGGCTAAAGAAAAAGAAGAGAGACTTTTAAGAAGGCAAATTAATAGAGAAAAACTTGAAGAAAAACGAAAACAGAAAGCAGAAAAGACGAAGTATTCAAAAGCTAAGACTCAAGGTATAAGAGACCTTAACTTTTAATATTTTAAACTATGTACTTAGCCCATTGACTTCTAGATACTAAGATAGCTTATGAGATATGATTATAAAATAAAGTGATAAAAATTGTATCTTAGATTTTTAAAACTATATATTTTAAGATGTTTAAGATTTCCTTTTTAATCTGATGTCTTTAGTCACTTGTTTATTATATTTCTATATCTAAGTTAAACATTTTATCACATACCAGATTATACAACTCACATCACAGCAGTTTATTTTCCAGTGATTATGGAATGAATTATCACTGGAAAATTTATTGTTAACCTGTGAGTCCTCAAGCCTTGCAGTGATATTAATGGAATTCATCTATACTTATGTTAACTAAAATGTCAGACATTTATCTGGAATATTTCATTGGACAAAATTGAACTTCCTCTGGACACTCACCTTGTTTGATGTAAAATACACACATGTACATATATGAGCACTTAAAATAAAAAATATAACTTCTCCATCTACATAAAATGTTTTTATTCCAATATAACTTAGAGATATTGAAGCTATTTTTTATTTTTATAGTGATTAGAAAATCATAATGAAGAATAAAGATTACACTGTTTATAAAACTGTGTTCTGAAACATAGTTTGTTGATTGCTTCTTCCCCAGGCAAAAGTAATGTAGACTTAGAAGAATCATCAACAAAAGGTTTGGAACCCAAAGCCCCCCGAATTAAAGAAGTCCTTAAAGAACGGAAAGTTTTAGAGAAAAAGGTAGCCTTAAGCAAAAAAAGGAAAAAGGATTCCAGGTACCTATTTATTTGGCCACATTCACATTATAATATTCTCTCGACAAGCTTTCAGAAGAGAGGCATTGAAAATGACAGGAAAGAGTCAGACCTTGAATGTGTATATTATTCCATGTTTATGAAATAACATGGAATAGGGTTTTCTGTATCATAATTCATTGTATTAATAGCTATGATATTTCAAAACAGTGTGTACTAATCTTTTTCTTTTGGGGGGTTGGGGACAGACTTTATTTGATAATCTGATGGAACCACTGGACTCTTTGCCCAGAGAAATGCACGTGCATAAGCACACAGTTGTCCGAAGAGTCTCAGAGAGTGTGTAGACCCTCTGGAAGCACTTGGGAACCATCCCCCTTCTGGACATTCAGTTACCTCTTACTGATGGCACTGCCTCCATTCTCTAGTCTTTCCACACATTTCACTAGTATCTCATGCTTCTCCCCGTAAACCAGCGGAGTTCCAAGCCAGACATTGTTTTTAGCACCTCATGATCACAGTTAATTCTGTAAGAATTACAAAGCTGAAGAGACTGAGGGTGGCTGTGTAGGCGTGGGCTATAGCACTACTGTACCAGCAACATGCAGTTCTGTAAGTTTATCTTAGACTTGACTGTAACTAAATCAGTGATTTTAGCTGAGCCAATAATCTGCAGAACTCAGTGAGAGGAGGTGGCTCTCATTTTTCTTACAGACTTTAGCCTTCTCGATATGAATAAATACAACTGCTCTGTTTATTCAGAAGAAAAGACTTTTAAAATGAAATTGTAGACCATGTCATATTCATCTTCAAGTGACAAATCACAAATTTTTGTTTCAAGAATACTTTCCTGTAGGACCAAGAGTGGTCCACTTCACATTCGGGATTTAGCTCTTCACTGTCAACCAAGAATCGGATTTAATTTGAAGTGCACAAGTCTCTAAGTACAAATTAAGTGTTTTATAGTAAAGAAAAGCTAAGCTTTTAAAAAGATCTTCCTGAGAAATTTAAATCACATTTTTTGGTCCAAAGTTCTCATTTCACATTTTGCCCCACCTAGGAACATTGATGAGAATTCTAAAAAGAAACAGCAATCTGAAGAAGATTCCAGAGAAACAGTCAAAACAAGTGAGGTATGTCTTAATTAGTAAAACCCCACTTTAAATGCTCTTCTGTTAAGCCATTCAGTTATTTGTAGTAAACAGTCTGATTTTTTTTTCTACCTTGAATAAAAAGTCTTTTACATTCAACATTTCAGCCCTGCCGTCCTATTATGGTCTAAATTCTTCATTTTGGCAAGTTGATTCTTGTGATGTTTTATCTGGATAATACTTACTTTTCTTCTCCTCTCTCTTCCCCCAACTCCCCCACCTCTTGTTTCTTAAATTGACAATAATAAAATAGCCAGGAATAATAATGAAAAAGAAAAGGAGGAAAAAGCTAAAATTCCTCCACTAACAAATTATCATTGTTTTCCATTTCTTACCCACATATGTTCATAATTTTGTAGAGCAAATGTGATCTTGCATAGTGTTTTTAACATCCTCCCATACTCATTTCACACTGTAACTTCCTAATTAATATATTCTGATGATTATATAGCTTACATTGAATGAATATACTGTAATTTAAGTATTTCCTTATAGTTGAGCATTTAGACTATTTTCTAAGATGTGATCATTTTAAATAGTAAAAGTCTGGAGATAAAAATACCCTCAAAATGTTCAGTAAGTACATTTCTTCTCCTTTTTACTTGTGATAAACTTCTGTTTTCACTGGGTTTTAATCTTTCTATATACTTTCATATTTCTAATTCTATAGCTGAACTATTAAATATCTTAACACTTCTAAAGGAAGCAGTAATAATTTAGTAATTATTTATTCATAGCCAGTAAATATTCTCGATGTCTTTATGTAGATATTAGAGTCATTTAGTATATTCTGATATTCTAATGTCATATTATTAATATTTAATGAGAAATTCCTGTGGAAAATGATCTCATAAGATTGTATTCACACTAATTGGTTAGAACTTATTGTAAAATTAGGTTGATGGCATCCCTGTTAGTTCTTAATTTGTGGAATTTAATTTCAAAGTATTTTTTTAAGATCTTGCTATGTCTCAGTCCCTATAGTAATAGTGTATTAATCCTCATGTTAAAGTGCAAAAAAGGTGCAGTGATAAACTGACCCAGAGACACAGAGGGCTTTCTGAAGACTTCAGCCCATTGTTTGAATAAGGATAATTATAGCTAGTTCATGAGTCCTTATTATAATAAGTGTCATTGGTCATTAACATTAGTCCAGCCAGTGCCAGACTGTGGATCAGGAGGAAGGTTTGGCTGCTTGGTCTATTGGTATCTTCCCTTGGATGTGAACATGTACATCTGATGTATATGATGTGATTACTTTAGTTACCCTAAGTTTCTAGGTGAATTTGAAGCTTCCTAAATAAACTATCTTACAGGTAACCTAAATTCATGAAGTTCCCATAGATAATTTGCATTTCTAAATTAAAATATAAAAAACCTTATTTCATTGTAGAATTTTTAATTGCCTTCATTGGGCATTAAGCCTTTGGACTAAAAAGAACTAATGTCATTCTTTCAGCTTCTATTTATTAGTGACCACTGGGCATTATTGGGCTTTATCAATTTAAAGTCTGAGAATGCCTCCAAATGCCTGGACGCATCTCAGGAGAAAGAACTACTCTCTATAAAGATGCTGCTATATAGTGGGAAAAGTATTAGACCCAGAATAAAATTGTCTGAACTCGTTGTTAGGTGTCACATTATTGAACCATCCTAAGTTTCAGGTTCCTGATGCATAGAAATAAGTTAATAATACCTACCAGCTGCTGGCAGAGGTGAAATAAGGTGTAGCATGTGATAAAGAATTCACCTGCCAATGCAGGAGATGCAAGTTCGATCCCTGGGTCAGGAAGATTGCCTGGAGAAGGAAATGGCACACCACTCCAGTATTCTTACCTGAGAAATCCCATGGACGGGGGAGCCTGGCAGGCTACAGTCAGTGGGATCACAAAGAGTCACATGGCTTAGGAACTTAACAACAGCAAGTGTGTTATAACATTCAGCATACTAAATGCACCCAAATTTTAGAACTGAATATAAGAACTAATCTTAGTAGGTCTCATATTTTAACTTTTATTTCCTTACAGCACTGTGAAAAGGAAAAAGCGTCTTCTTCAAAGGATTTGAAGCATGTTCATGCAAAGAGTGAACCAAGTAAACCTGCTCGGAGACTTTCAGAGTCTTTGCATCCAGCTGATGAAAACAAAAACGAATCCAAAATAGAAAGGGAACACAAAAGACGGACTTCTACCCCTGTTGTGGTGGAAGGGGTACAGGAAGAGACTGACACGAGGGATGGAAAAAGGCCAGTAGAACGCTCAGAAAGTGGCACAGAAGAAGCCCAGAAACAGAAGAGCACACTTAAAAACGAAAAGCATCTAAAGAAAGATGATTCTGAAACACCACATTTAAAAAGCCTGCCTAAGAAAGAGGCGAAATCCTCCAAGGAAAAGCCTGAGAAGGAGAAAACTCTGCCAGAAGACAAACCATCTACAAAACATAAGTACAGAGGTGACGGTGCACATAAGGCAGGGGATGAGCCCGAGCTTCACTCTCCCGAGAAGGGCTCGAAAGACGAGAATACGCAGAAGGCGAGTCAGCAGCCAAAACTCTCATCAGACGACAAAGCTGAGCGAAGAAGTAAACACCGGAATGAAAGGAAATTGTCAGTTTTGGGCAAAGATGGCAAACCAGTTTCTGAGTATATTATAAAAAGTGATGAGAATGTTCGTAAAGAAAATAAGAAAGAGAGACACGGGTCAGCCGACAAAACCAAGGCAGAGCACAAATCAAGAAGATCAAGTGATTCTAAAATTCAGAAGGACTCTCTGAGCTCCAGGCAACATGGAAGCACGGTACAGAGAAGAAGCGAAAGTTACTCCGAGGATAAATGTGATAATGACTTGACTAACACAGATAGTAATTCAAAACCAGAAGAGGCGGTTCACAAGGAGAGGCGAAGAACCAAGAGCTTGTTGGAAGAGAAACTTGGGTTGAAGTCTAAGTCCAGAAGCCAAGGCAAACAGTTGAAAGCATCTGAAACAGAATCACAAGAAAATACCACAAAACTGGCAACCACTCCAAAACCAGAGAAGGAGAAGAACACTGAAGAAGGTGAGCCAGAGAGACAGCGGAAGTCCCGAGTTGAAGACAGACCTTCTGAGGAAAGCAGTGTGGAATCCACGTCAGAGAGTGTGGCCCCTTCAGTACATAGTGTGCACAGAGAGTCTAGTCACAGAGCGAAGTTGCCACTAGCAAAGGAGAGGTGCAAGGGTGAGAAGGAGTCAAGCTCCACCAGACTCGAGAGAAAGTTGTCAGACGGGCACAAAAGCAGGAGCTTAAAGCACAGTAGTAAGGACGTGAAAAGGAAGGAAGACAACAAAACAGAGGACAAGGATGGAAAAGAAGTTGACGGCAGTCATGAGAAGCCCAGAGGAAGTAGTTCAGTCGTAGAAAAGAAGTTAAGTAGAAGGTTGTGTGAAAATCGAAGAGGCAGCATATCCCAAGAAATGGCCAAAGGAGAAGAAAAACCAGCAGCAAACCCTTCCGGTGCTCCCAGTAGTTCCTCCCTTCAGAGACCCAAAAAAAGTTGTGATCCTGCCCTGATGCCCGAACAAGAGCCAATGGAAATTGATCCCGAGCCAGCCATGGAAAACGCAGTGGAAGTCCGCAGAACCCAAGACAGCAGCAGCAGCTCTCAGCAAGAACTGGACGCAGAAAATGGTACGAAGCAAAAGACCACCACTGCAGTCCTAAAGGAGGAGTTACAGACGCCCATGGGAGAGCCGAAAACAGCAGCTCCAGCCTGTAAGTCTGGGCGTGCAGTGGGAGCTGTTGGTAATTCCGAAAAGCACGCTGACCATAGAAGCACCCTGACCAAGAAAATGCATCTCCAAAGCTCTGTGTCCAAACCTAACTCCGGGGAGAAGGAGTCCGCTCAACAAGAAACTCATGAAATGAATGTAGACTCCGAAACGAGTCACTGTTTGTTACCCCATGCCCCATCAGAAAGTGACGGGGCACAGAAGAATTTGAAGAACACCACCAGGCCCACCGAAGAACGCCTTGCTGCAGGAGACCCCACTCTTAAACATTCCACAAAGGTAGATCCCGCCCCGTCCTTAGGCTCCATGACTGCTGGGCCTCAGAAACAGTCTCATGATTCAGGGGTGCCTTTAGTTGACAGAGGACCTGGATCAGAAGGTGCCACCGCCAGCACCTCACTCGTCCACCACTCTGAAAGCCCTAAGCAAAGCTGGACCGTTGAGGAACCAGAAGTCCCTAGGGCAGGTGGCAGCAGAAGAGGTGATGCCGTTTCCACAGTGGGCGCGCCAACAGAAGCCAGCGTGGAGAGCAGAAGGCGCGCTCCAGAAGCCGCACAGGCCTTTGCGCTGTGCCGCCGACCAGGGGAGGTGGACACGCCTATTGGCAGTGAGGCAGCGGACAGGACAGTGGACAATGAGAACGTTGACAAGGAAGGTGGCTCAATGGATGTGGATGGAAAAGGGAGTAACTCAAGTTTGAAGCAAACACTTAGGGCTTCTGTAGAAAATGGCCACAAGGCTAGTGTTGCTGTTGATCAGGTGGTAGGCATGAGTACAGAAGCAGATACTATTGGACTTCAGCGGAGCAGAGGCCCAGGTGAAGTCAAAAGCACACCAGCTGATGCTGACAGAAGGCACGGACCCAGTGAGGTGGACACCAGTGCTGAGAGCAGTGCCGTGCCCTCTGTTCTACATCAGAGGAGTGGGGAAGCTGAGATGCCGACAGCCAGGCCTAGTAGAGGAGAAAAGGCTTCCATCGCCAGCAGCACTGAGGGGAAGGGCAGCAGTGTTCCCCTAAACCCAGTGAGGGCTGGGACTGCCACAACCACATCTGCAGAGACAGTGGAGGGTGGGGTGGCAGTGCCTTGCACAAGCATCGAGGCGGACGAAGGCCTCACGACGGGCACCTGCTCCAAAAACCACCCTCTTCACGTCGGGGTGGAAGCCAGAGAAGGCACCGTCTTCGCCGCAGCTGAGGAAGGTGGGGGTGTCGTCACAGAAGGATTTGCAGAAAGTGAAACATTCCTCACAAGCACCAAAGGAGGAGAAAATGGGGACTGCGCCACAGCCGAGCCTGAAGAAAGGGCAGCCGGCCCCGCGATGGCCCCAGCGGGGACCACCGAGGCTGACGCCGGGAGCACAGCGACCGAGGAAAAGGATGACGCTGTGACCAGCGCAGGTTCCGAGGGCAAATGCGATAGGTCTTCAGGTGGAGCCTCGGAACTCGTGGAAGGAACAGTCAGGTTTATCAGTGAGGTTGAGAGCGACGGAGCAGTAACAAGTGCGGGGATGGACATCAGGGAGGGGTCCCTAAGCAACGAAGAGTTGGATGGATTTCGGAGAAGCCCGCCGAGAGCGGGTCCCAAGAAGGAAAGCGAGGGGACAGTGACGTGCACAGGGGCAGGGGGCAGAAGAGACGGCAAAGTCCTGTGCTCCGCAGCTGGTGTGGGGTCTCAGGAGGAGCGCAGGGTGACAGGGGCCTCTGGGGGCCCCTTAGATACCCCCACACCCACGGCAGCCAGCGCCGCCCAGGAGGAAAGCGGTTCTGTTATGGATGGCCCGGAGGGTGAAAGTGCTGTCACCAGCACCGGGATAACCGAGGAGGATGGGGAGGGCCTGGGGAGCTGCACAGGTTCGGAGGAGAGCGGCGAAGGCTTCGCCCTGAGTTCGGAATCTGAAGAAAACGAAGAGAGTGCCATGGACAGCACGGTAGCCAAAGACCCCACTGATGCGCCTGTGGTGGCCCCCGGCCCCTGCGATGATGAGGGTGTGGTGACCAGCACAGGCGCCAAAGAGGACGAGGACGAAGGGGAGGGTGTGGTGACCAGCACGGGCCGGGGGAACGAGGTTGGGCACACGTCCACGTGCACAGGGATGGAGGAGGAGAGCGAAGGGGTGTCGGTCTGCGAGAGCGCAGGAGGAGACGCTCAGCTCGGCCCTGCAGTGGGGCGTGTGGACGCCAAGGTAGGCGGCACCGTCCCACACGCGTACGAGAGTACCGTGGACAGCGTGAGCGGCGCTGAGAAGCACGCCAAAGACGTGGAGATCTGCTCCAGCGCCAAAGGGGTCGTGGAGAGCAGCGTGAGCAGCGGGGCTGCAGGGGAGGGCATGGCGGCTCCGGCTCCCGCTCCCGAGGGTCGCCAGGGGCCCATGACCAGCACGGCTCCAGACCGCAGGGACGGTGAGCTCAGCAGAAAGGAGAAAGCCGACGACACCACACCCTCCGCCGGCCTGGTGGGGGACAGTTACGAGGCCCTCGTGTCCGCTGCTGTCCCAGAACACGAGCCTCCTCACACGTCACCAAGTGAAAAAGATGAGGGTATCATCACCTCCGTGGAAAACGAAGACTGTGACGGCCTTGCGGCTGCCACGGCCATTAACAGTGTCGCCAACCAGGCTGGTGTGGCTGGGGGTTCAGGTGAAGGGAAGGGCTTGGTGATCTCCACCAGCACAACAGACGATCTCACCCCGCAGCTCAACACCATGGTATACATGAGACCGGGTCATTCAAACGCCTCGAGACCTGCAGAGAGCGCGGAAGGCCCCAGAGTGAACATGGCGGAGTTCGAGGCCCCCATGCCCAGCGCAGCATCGGGTGACGGGAGCCAACACACGGCTGCGAGAAACGAGGAGAAAGACGAGTGTGCCATGATTTCCACGAGCATCAGGGAGGAGTTCGAAGTGCCCATTTCCAGCGCAACAGCCCTCCANTGCCATTTCCTCCTCCAAGGGATCTTCTGGATCCAGGGACTGAACCTGTGTCTCCTGAACTGGCAGGTGGATTTTTTTTATCTGCTGAGCCAGTGGGAAAGGATGAGGAAACTAAGACTTATAGAGATCGGAGGTTTTTCCCAAGGTCACAGCATGAGTAAGTGATAGCACCAGGATTCAGAATCAGTTTGTGACCCACGTCATCCAACTTGGTTTACAGTCTCATCTTCAGGAATAAAGCTTAACCCCATTAAAGTATTTCAGGGACCAACCAGCAGCAGGTAGGAATCTGGCTCCCAGGGCTGCTGACATTAGGCCTGTTCTGTGCCCATTTTTCCATGCCCAGTTATACTCCAGTGCCAGGGCCAGATCGTGCCCTGACAGTCCTGAAGAGACACTGCTCGAATTCACTCTATCTGGTCACTTACTAAGAACAAGCAGAGCACCGACCGTCTCTCCTCTCACTCAGTGCCCCAAACTATGTCTTCTCTTCTCTTCCTGTGCTCTCCATCTCCGTTTTTTTAAGACCAAAATTGGGCTTTCACCCTTCAGCCCATCACCTGTCCCCTGTACCCCCAGAATCAATCCTGTTACCTGTAGACTCCTTTCTGTGAATTTATCCCAGTTTCCCTCTGGAAACTTCTCTCCACAGCAATGTCATCCTGATAGTTGGGCCACTCCCATCTCTTTCCTGGACTATAGGCAGCCAGTCTGCTAACTCCACTCCTGCTCTGCCTTCTGCAATCCATCCTGTGAGTCATTACAGGAGTGCTTTCTCCCTCTCTAAAGGGTAAGTCAGATGACACTGCCCCAGTGGCTACAACCTCTCAATGGGCCCCTCATGTCTGTCAGAATGCAAATTCAGGCTCCTTCTTGTGACTCAAGGCATGTTCCACAGTCTGGTTCCTACTCACCAGTCCACTTTTCAATTCTCATTATTACCACCTCTCTGAATTCCAACCACACTGATGTTCCAACAGGTGCCACAGACTCTCAAATACCTCCAGAACACAATGTGTGTCCCTCCTTTGTGATGCCCACAGCCTGGCTTCTCTTGTTGCTCTTCATGGGAACTGCCTAGATAAAGCTCACTGAGACTTTTTCTAACAGTAGAATATTAAGGACAATGGAATTTTTTACAAGTAGAGAAAGGAATAAAACATACTTGAGAAATAACAGAGGAAAATGGGAGGGGGAAGGAATGAAAAACTTTAGATATATATTAATATTTTTTTATTATTATATTAATGCTGCTGCTAAGTCGCTTCAGTCATGTCTGACCGGGTGTGACCCCAGAGATAGCAGCCCACCAGGCTCCCCTGTCCCTGGGATTCTCCAGGAAAGAACACTGGAGTGCGTTGCCATTTCCTTCTCCAATGCATGAAAGTGAAGTGAAGGTGAAGTTGCTCAGTCGCGTCCTACCCTCAGCGACCCCATGGACTGCAGCCTACCAGGTTCCTCCACCCATGGGATTTTCCAGGCAAGAGTACTGGAGTGGGGTGCCATTGCCTTCTCCATTACATTAATAATACATATTATAATTATTGTATTAATATGTATTCATAATAAGAAAATACATATTAATATATATTTCCTTTGCTTTGACAAGGGTCATCTGAAACAGATCTGACAAAAACTTATATTAAATCTCAGCAGCATACAGGGGTACCTGTAATATTATTTTTTGTATGTTTTATAACAAAATATTTTAAGTACATTTTTTATAGAAATTTCCCATGTACTGTCTGCATCATTTAGTTTCCCTGAGACCAGAGCTTGTCTGAGGGAAGAGGCACCACCAACCCCCATGCACTTCTTTGGAGCAGATGGGACAGTGCCCAGTGCCTGAAAAATGGCTGCCCAGTGAACACAACATCTACCATCATCCAGCCAGGCCGGGAATTTTGTCTCCTCCCTTCCAGCAGTCATAAAACACTCTGATAACACAGCTGACAGCTAAGGAAACGAGACACTTCCCCCAAGAAGTACAGGAACTTGTGATATACATTTCCCTGGCTGCCTGCTGGGTGTGAACATGCTAGTGAGATGAGGGGCTGCCCTCCAGAGATCCCATCTTGCTCCTGTGGGGAACAGCAGGTGAGGAAATTCTCACGGAAGGCCACTCTAGACTTACACTCTTTGATAAATAGGTAGGTGAGTGTGAGCATGACCGTGTGTCCACTGTAAAGGTAGTCCCCACACATGTTGTGGGAGCCTGTGATGGACAGGCCACCGCCGGCGATGAGTTTCATTATCCTCCGCAGTTGGGCTTCCCAGTCTCCAAAAAGCTGGTGGGAGAAGAGAAAATCAGACTCATTACTCACCCACATATACGTATGACATGATTATAATTTGTGTTCAGAATTAAGTTTTATCATATTGTGATTTATAGTAAGAAATATATACTTGGTCTTCATCCCTGTTCCTGGCATGGAGCTCCTACAACCTTTGCAACTTCCTAAAAGGGACAAGATAACGGTGTCTTCACACATGCTCAGTCACCTCAGGCATGTTACTCTTCGTAACCCTGTGAACTATGGCTCGCCAGGCTCCTCTCTCCATGGCATTCTCCAGGCAAGAATACTGGAGCGGGTGGCCATGCCCTCCTCCAGGGGATCTTCCTGACCCAGGGACCGAACCTGCACCTCTTATGTCTCCTGCATTGGCAGGTGGGTTCTTTACCACTAATGCCACCTGGGAAGTCAAAGGAGTCTTCTGTTATTCATAAAGGCCCTCTCAACCACAGCTGAGTGCTTCTGAGTTTAAAGGGACTTTTGGAAAGTTCCGAAAGATAGGGAGTGATTGCCAGGAGAACCAACCAGGTGACTAGCGGGTTAGAATCTCATTCCCACTTCCTCCCACCTCCAAGGAGGGGAAAGATTCTGGGGGCTGAGTGAATCACCAATGGCCGATGATTTAATCAACCATGGCTATATAATGAAGCCTCCACAGACATCTAAAAGGATGGGGGTTTGGACAGTTTCTAGGCTGGTGCACATGTGAAGATGTGGGGAGTGCAGTACACACTCCTTCCCAGACACCTTACCCTACATGTCTCTTCCATGTGACTGGTCCTAAGTTAGACTCTTTTATAATAAAACTGCTCAACTAATAAGTAAGATGTTTTCCTGAGTTCTGTGAGCAGCTCTGGCAAATTAACTGACTCCAAGGAGGGGGTCATAGGAACCTCCAATTTACAGCTAGCTGATAAGCAGTACAGGCAACAATCTGAATCAGCAATTAGCATTCTGAAGTGGGGTCGGGGAGGCATTTGGTGTGAGACTGAGCCTTTAACCTACTTCCAGGTAGATAGTGCCAAAATGGACTTACAGAGAGACATTTGCTTGTTTGGAGGTAAAAACCCATACATCTAGTTAAAGAAGTATTCAGCGGGGGATCTGAGACTACAGAAGACACACTGGAGTGTTTTTCCTTTACAAATTTACAGTAGGACGTGTAAAATCCTCCCTCCCCCGACCCCCCAATGAAGTGTGCCTGCTCAACATTCACTGCTCTTCCGAGGGCCCCAGAAGAGTGTGGTCCTAGAGATGAAGCATGCAGCGTCAGAGCTTTCCTTAGATGTCAGCGCTTTTTACAGCAAGTGTTAGCAGACGGTTCAGTTCAGTTGCTTAGTTGTGTGCAACTTTGTGACCCCATGGACTATAGCATGCCAGGCTTCCCTGTCCATCACCAACTCCTGAAGCCCAAACTCATATAAATCGAGTTGGTGATGCCATCCAACCAAGTCATGGTTAGTTACTAAATATTTTTCTTTATACTGATAAACATTGACTAATTTACTACCTTACCTGATATTTGGGGGGAAAACTTTGAGAAAAATTTAAAGATCTATTTCACACACTTGGCCTAGGGCAGCAGTCCCCAACCTTTTTGGCACCAGGGACCAATTTCAGGGAAGACAATTTCTCCCTGACCAGAGATGGGGGACGGGATCAGGATAATTCAAGCACATGATATTTACNAACCAAGTCATGGTTAGTTACTAAATATTTTTCTTTATACTGATAAACATTGACTAATTTACTACCTTACCTGATATCTGGGGGGAAAACTTTGAGAAAAATTTAAAGATCTATTTCATACACTTGGCCTAGGGCAGCAGTCCCCAACCTTTTTGGCACCAGGGACCAATTTCAGGGACAATTTTTCCCTGACCAGAGATGGGGGACGGGATCAGGATAATTCAAGCACATGATATTTACTGTGCATGTTGCTTCTACTGGATTACATCAGCTCCACCTCAGATCAGGAGGAGGTTGGGGACCCTTGGCCTAGAGGACAAATGTTCCGCTGACTTAATAGCTAAAGCAGGTAGAGACTGGGAAATCAAATAAACGAATTTTGGGGGGTATGTGATTTTAGGGGACTAAACTAAAGCTAGGGACTGAGTAGAATGTACTTTCAACCTTCTGAAATTATGTGGGTAGTGCAGTTCAGTCACTCAAACGTGTCCGACTCTTTGCAACCCAGTGAACCATAGCATGCCAGGCCTCCCTGTCCATCAGTAACTCCCATGAGTTTATGCAAACTCATGTTGATTGAGTCAGTGATGCCATCCAACCATCTCATCGTCTGTCATCCCCTTCTTCCACCTTCAATCTTTCCCAGCATCAGGATCTTTTCAGATTAGCCACCTGATACGAAAAGCTGACTTAAGTACTGGAGTTTCAGCTTCAACATCCGTTCTTCCAAATAACACTCAGGACTGGTCTCTTTTAGGATGGACTAGTTGGATCTCCTTGGAGTCCAAGGGACTCTCAAGTCTTCTCCAATACCATAGTTCAAAAGCATCAATTCTTTGGTGTTCAGCTTTCTTTATAGTCCAACTCTCACATCCATACATGACCACTGGAAAACCATAGCCTTGACTAGGTGGACCTTTGTTGACAAAGTAATGTCTCTGCTTTTTAATATGTTGTCTAGGTTGGTCATAACTTTCCTTCCAAGGAGTAAGTATCTTTTAATTTCATGGCTGCAGTTACCACCTGCAGTGATTTTGGAGCCCAGAAAAATAGAAGTGTATGTTTTCCCTTTTAATAAAGGTTTATAAATAAGTCTATCTTTCTCTGAAAGACTGGATACCAGAGCAATCAATGGCAAGAACAACTTATTCACCGAAGCTTTTTTGCTCTGGCAAATGATATACATGACTATCTGTATTCTCTGTTTGTCAGCACTCTCTTAAATTCTGGTTAGCCAATTTAATGACTATAATCCCCTTTTGACATTTAAATGATAATATTTCAGGCTCTGGGAAGCATGTTTCATTATAATTTCCCTTTTAAAAACAAATCAAGATTTCTAGTTAAGGATGTCATATTGAACATATCACATAGAAGAAATGAATTTCTAAACTGCAAGGGATCAATGAAAGCCCAGCTCACTAGAAGCAAACAGATCACACAGCTAAACTCAGCTGTGCTAGGAACTTCAGAAACTTGGGGTTAACAAGAGACCATAAAGCAGCCAGAGATCAAAAACAAGCTTCACACGAAAGATCAAGAATCAGGCTTTTTCAAAAGCAGTAAAAGAAAAAGAAAGGCTTCAGAGAAGTGCCTCCAAATTCTGAGGGAAAATGATTTTCAACTTAGGATTCTATACCCAGCCATGTTACTAACACGGTGGTGACGGTGGTGCAGTTGCTAGGTCGTGTCCGACACTCTTGCCACCCCATATACTGCAGCCTGCCAGGAATCCACTGGCTTCCCCAGGCAAGAATACTGGAGTGGGTTGCCATTTCCCTTCTCCGTGGGGTCTTTCTGACCCAGGGATCAAACTCTCATCTCCTGCACTGTAGGCTGATTCTTTAGCAACTGAGTCACCAGGGAAGCCCCATTATTAATTGAGCATAAACTTAAAGAATAGATCAAGGATAGATAAACTAAAGCCATTTCACATATATAAGATTTCAAAACGTTTACCACCTATGACTCTTCTTGCAGGAAATTGCAGAATATACACTCTACAAAGCAAAGGAGTAAACAGAGAAAAGAAGAAATGGGATTTGCTAGGATGCTAAGAAAGGGAGGACTGAGAGCCCTGGCCTGGAGAGGGAGCCCTCCCTAACAGGACACCCAGTCCTGCGGCTGGACTGAGTCATAACATGGGTTGGGGTGGGAGGAGTAAGTACACCGAAAACTAACAAAACAAAAAGCAAGGCAATTACCAGCTCTGTAGGAAACAAAATATTGTGTTGAAAAGGAAAAGTAATTATAGGAAAGTATATGACTAGGCTATGAATAGCATTTACAAAACTGTAATAATGCAAGTACTGAATATTCAGTTAAATCAAAGACAGAAAACTACACTGGGGAGATAAGGTAAAAAGCATTAACTCTGGTAGTGGGCTGGTTGGGGAGGTAAAGAAGGCGAGGAAAGGGCATTGAATGCATGCAGGCTGGTGGACATGGGGCCGTAGAGTTACAGGGCTCTAAATCCTGACCTTCACCAGCAGGAAGTGGGTAACTGCTTGTATTAGAAATGACAAAGAAGCAGCATTGTCATGTCACTTAGACACCCGAGGATAAGCACATACACAAAAAATCCTGTAAAAAGGGAATGAATGTAAATATTAATACCATGAGATTCAGTTAAAAGAGTTGCAAGAAAGTAGGAAAGTGGGTTGGAATAGAGGAATAGGGTTAGGGCTATGGTTTTTTCAGTGGTCATGTATGGATGTGAGAGTTGGACTGTGAAGAAGGCTGAGCGCCGAAGAATTGAGGCTTTTGAATTATGGTGTTGGAGAAGACTCTTGAGAGTCCCTTGGACTGCAAGGAGATCCAACCAGTCCATTCTGAAGGAGATCAGCCCTGGGATTTCTTTGGAAGAAATGCTGCTGAAGCTGAAACTCCAGTACTTTGGTCACCTCATGAGAAGAGTTGACTCATTGGAAAAGACTCTGATGCTGGGAGGGATTGGGGGCAGGAGGAGAAGGGGACGACAGAGGATGAGATGGCTGGATGGCATCACGGACTCGATGGACATGAGTCTGAGTGAACTCTGGGAGTTGGTGATGGACAGGGAGGCCTGGCGTGCTGCGATTCATGGGGTCACAAAGAGTTGGACACGACTGAGTGACTGAACTGAACTGATGCTTTCTTTTTAAAAATATCTATCTGTGATTGTCAAGGCTCTGCAAGGGGGAAATCTCTTAAGCTCAGAGGGCAACAGGAAAAGAAAATGGATCGTTATAGCTACATTAAAATGTTTAATTATGCTTTAGAAAAGCAAATAAACTGTAAGGCAAATTACAAAACAACTGGAACAGAAACAAGTTAACATCTTTATCATGTACACAGTACATATAAATCAAGTAAATAAGACCATTTAGGAATCAAAATTTATCAAAGGACAGAGAATGTGACCAGCAGAAGGCCCTGGCTCTGTCAAACAAATAGAAATAAAAATTAACATTAGGAGGAGCTCATTCTTTCCTGTATACAATTAGGAAAGCTAAGTAAAGAGCCCACGGTGGGGCAGAGGCGATGTCACTGATCTTCTCAAACAGGCTCCTTTAAGAGGAGGGAACGAATGTGGTGGCTGCAGCAGCCAGCCAGCCAGCCAGCATGCAGAGACGGAGAGGCAGAGTGGCTTCTGAAGCAGACAGGCTGGGCTAAAATCATGGCTCTTCTACCCATCAGGTGTTTGATCCTGGGCAGTGGAACCATTCTCAGCCTCAATTTGCTCATCATCAACCTGGGGAGTAATATATTTATTACAACTGGCAAAAATCCTCTGCAAAAATAACCATCAATGTTGACCAGCAATCCAAACAGCCAAGATCTGTGTGTGAGTCAGTGCTTAACTGCTTCTAGGAATCTACCTCCAAGAAATGATCCGGAATAGGAGGAAAACCTTTACGAAAAAAGCATTTATAAAAGCAGCAAGCTGGAAACCACCTAAACGGGAATTATTAAATAACTGTTCCCTTGCTATTCAGAATTTGGGCCAAGGGAGTACTGGCAACTGCAGGAGTTGGCTGTGATTACAGACAGACCTTGGGGATATTTCGGGTTCAGACCACCGCAATAAAGTGAATATTCCAGTTCAGTCCGTTTCCCTAGTTTTTATGTTTTCAGTGCATAAAAAGTTACATTACACTATATTTTAGTCTATTAAGTGTGCAGTAGCATTATGCCTAAAAAACAGGCCTTAATTTAAAAATACTTTATTGCTAAAAATGCTATCATCTGAGCCTTCAGCAAGTGGTAACATCAAAGATCACTGGCCACAAAGCACATAACAAATACAGGAAGTTTGAAAAGTTGTGAGAACTACCAAAACATGACACAGACATGAAGTGAGCAATTGATGCTAACAGACTTCTTCAACCCAGAATTGCCACAAACTTTCAGCTTCTAAGAACTGCAGTATTAGCAAAGTCTAACAAAGTCAAGTTCAATAAAATGAGGTGTGTCTGTACCCTCTCAGGACCTAATGAACCAGAAGCTGAAGTACTTCAGAAGTATACTACAGCAACTCCAACGCACTGAACTCGGCTATAATGATAACAAACAAATTATTCAAAAATAAGTATACAGTGACTATGTAGTACGTAAAATATCAGAGATAACTTTCTTCTACCAAGAGGAAAAAACAAAACAAAATGTTTGGTATAAGTATCACTCTAAAAACAACATGCACAAAAAATGTCTAGGATGTACACACTACATGTTAGCATGGTTTGCATGGGAATCGGTAGAGATTTTCCTAGTCTCTGCCCCAAGGTTAACTTCCATTCAAATCCTCTGGAGTTGTGCAGTTCTGAGATGTATGCTACCTCTGAGTATAGGCAGGAGATATGGGAAGAAAACAGAAGAGGAGGAGGAGGGGAGGAGGATGACGGAAGAGGAAGGGAAAAGGAGGAAGAGGGGGGAGGGGAGAAAGGGGGAAGGGAAGAGGAAGAAGCAGGAGCAAGAGAAACAGGAGACTCCCAGCTGGATTCTGCTCACTTCTCACTTCAGCCCCTTCTCCACTCTGCCTGCTACCCTCTTCCAGAGTCATCAAAGACCTGCTCCTGACTTCATGGCCTGTGTTGTGGGTTCTGTTCAGTGGGAAAGAGGGTGGAGTGTCCCTGGAGCTGTAACCTCCCCACCAGGAGGCTTTCAAGCGTTCAGTTCCGAAAGCACCGATATTTGGGGGACGTTCACGCAAGCACTTTCTCAGTGGGCACTTCAAAGCTGTGACAAGGTCTTGTATCTACATGCTTATGTCTCCTGGGGTCAGAGGAA
>SJYW01009752.1:615719-659209 GCA_006410735.1 Raphicerus campestris | reverse complement strand
TTAAAAAAAAAAATCTCCTCTTTGCTACTCTAGTCTAGATAACCTGTCAATAGGGTTTTCTAAAAAAAAAAAAAGTATGCACACCACCCTCAATATTTCTATCTGTGCATAGTATATCATACTTATTTACTTACACAAAGAGGATCGTCCAATACCCATTGTGCTAAGCGTTGTAATCCTCATGTGTCTGAGTTTCTATATATCTGTTTATTCTTGTATTTTCATATTCTAGCCTTCAGAACAGACTTTATTAGTCAATGGCTGCATAAGTCCATTGTATAATGTTCTGATGTTATCTGACCACTGCTGAGAGATCGTGTCCAGCTTTTCCTTTGTGAAATAAGACAACAAAATATCCTACAATTTTGCCGTATGTCTTGGCATTACTCTGTGAATCTAAAGGAGTGACTATTAAAGTAAAGCTCTGACTTTTGATTACGGTTATTGACCCTGGAAAATATGTAGCCGTGTCCCTGAATAATAATAATAGTAACAGATACAATACTTACCATGTGCTAGACACTGTCTAGACCCTTACTTGTCTAGCTCATTTAATTTTCACAGCAAGTCTAGGGAGTAGGTACTAGTATTATCTCCCTTTGACAGAAAAGGAAACTGAGGCACAGAAAAGTGAAATGACGTGCCTAAGGTCACATAACTAGTGTATGACTTTGCTCTGGCTGCCATAACAAAGTACCACAGCGTGATGGCTTACCCAACAGAAATCATTACAGCTCTGGGGCTAGAAGTCTGACTCAAGGTTTCAGCAAGGCTGTTTCTTATTTTAAAAAAAAAAAATTTTTTTAAATTTGGCTGTACTGGGTCTTAGTTGAGGCACACAGAATCTTTGATATTTGTTGCTGCATGTAGGATCTTTAGTTGCAGCTTGCTAATTTCTTAGTTGCAGAATGTGGGATCTAGTTCTTTGACCAGGAATAGAACCCAGGCCCCCTGCATTGGGAATATGAATTCTTAGCCACTGGACCACCATGGAAGTCCCAAGGCTGTTTCTTCTGAGACCTTTCTCTTGATGGCTTGCAGATGGTTGTCTTCTCCTGTGTTTTCATGAAATCTTCCCTTCGTGCTAATTTCCTCTTGCTATTAGGACACTGTTCCTATCAGATGAAGGCTCACTCTAATGACCTCATTTTACCTTAATTACCTCTTTAAACACCCTATCTCCAAATACAGTCACATTCTTAGGACGTTAACATGAGAATTTGGGGTGGGGGCCACAGTTGAGCTTAGAACAGCTAATAAGAGGCAGAGCCGGGACTTAAATCCAGCCCTCTGTCTCACAGTCACACTCTGGACTGGCACACTGTGAAATCCGCACAAGCAGGCGGGGATGAGCAGGCTGGTGTCCGTGACCTTGGCCACGGGAGTGACCCTGATTCCAGACAGAGGAGAGCACCCCAGGGAATACGCTCAGGCCCCGGAGGAGCAGGCCTCCTACCGGCGCCAGCTGTGGGAGGCTTCAGCTCAGGTGACTGATGGGACCAGTGAAGGAGATCAGGAAAACAGGGCACTCTGGGTGGGGAGCCCAGGTGGGGTAAGCAGAAGCAGCTGCATGTAGCAGAAGGTGGGTAGCTGAAGAGTGGGAAACTAACTAGGTGACAGATTTGTGTGCAAGGATGAAAGCAGGGATCCCCAACACCCCCGGCCATGGACTAGTACTGGCCTGTGGCCTGTTAAGAATTTGGCTGCAGAGCCAGAAGTGTGAAGCCAAGCTTCTTCTGTATTTAAATTACATCCATTCCCCATCACTCGCATGGCCCCCCACCCCACCCAGACCCCATCTGTGGAAAAACTGTCTTCCACGAAACCAGTCTCTGGCGCCAAAAATGTTGAGGATCATTGGGTTAAAGGGCTGGTTAAATGTTGCCATCAGGAAGGGCAAGCGAGGTATTGGAGGCCTTGGTGGCCAAGAAATGAACATAGCCATGATTTGTTTTTAACAGTTTTAGTGAGATATCGTTCACATATTATACAATTTACCCATTTAAAGAGTGCAATTCAATGGTTTGAGCATATTCACAACCATTTGCAACCGTCAGCATCATCAGCTGCAGAACATTTCCATCACCCCCACCAAAGAAGCCCATACCTGTTAGTAGGCACTCCCCATTCCTCCCAACAGCCCCCCTCCCCCACCCTGCAGCAGCTACAAATCTACTTATCTCTTATTTCTTCCCAGTTTTCCAGTTCTCCAAAAAAAGCAGTGCTGGTTCCTTGGTCCAACACATTCCTTCCAAAACCCAAACGAAACCCCCTAATAAGCAGACAGACAATCTCAATTCTGTACACCCAACACACATACCAATAAGGTACTGAATGAGGCCATATTCCATAATACAACTTGGGTTCAGGCAGATTTAGGGTGAAAGCTGGGTTTTGTCCCTTACAAGCTGTGTACCTTTGGAGGAGTGAATGTCGCTCTCTGAGCCTCCCGTCCTCCACTCAGCAGTGGGGATACTACTGCCTGCTTCATGGCTTACTGGAGGATTCAATGAGATGGTTAATGCCAAGAACCCAACACAGTGTCTGGCACACGGCAGCATTTGGTGAGTGTTCTTTTCTTTCTCCGTCCTCTCACTTTTTACTCTGGCTCAGGTTCCACCTTTTGGCTCTCTCCCCATCTGTGCCACCATCTTGGATGCTGACAATTGCTCCAGAATTGGCACATGGCTAACACTTGGGGAGTTGGGGGCCTATCCCCTGTCTAACTCACACATATTCATTCTTCCTTCTTTGGAAATGTCCTTGGTCCGTCTGGCTCCTGGATGGGGCCAGCATCCCTCGAGACCACTGGGCACTGGCGGTGCTTCATCACCCTCCACCGATGCCCACTAGCAGGCAGACGGCCGTTCTTTTGCTCTCCCACAGGCCTCACTAATGAATAATGAAGAAGCCCTCAGACCCCAGTTCGCTCCCTCCTGGCTCCCAGCCTCTGATATATTTGATCTTAGATGGCATAATTTTTCACCTAAATGTGAATGTATTTGCGAATTGATAGAAAATAGTTCTTGCTCTGGTGATATAATATAGGGCTGCCTCATCCTGGCTGCTATTTTGATTGTGACTTAAATGGATGAGGCCATCAATAATTATTTTATTGAACAGGCACATAAAAAATGATGCTAGGGCAAAGTAATTTCCCTGACAAAGCCAGCAGCTGCATGGTGGGCAGCCTATCTTTGCAGTGCTGAGCTTGCTGAGAGATGCTGCAGGGGCTGTTTCCTCATCCACTGGTCCCCTTCTCTGGGTTTTCCTGGGAGCCCTGGTTGGCAGATTGGAGGAGTCAGGGCTGACCTTCAGACAGCCGGGGAAAGGGAGCAAGTCAGACCTTTGCCATGGTGCCACGGACTTCCCACCGCCCTCCCTGCATCATCTCACTCCTCACCCAGGGCAAGAGTGAGGAGTGAGATGATGCAGGGTGACACCCTTTTGAGGGAGGAGGAGAGTGAGCCTCTGAGGGATTTTAGGGCTTCAGCTCCAACCCACCCCCGTCCCCCACCAGCTATGGGACCTCCCAACTCCTGAGGAGGGAATCATCCAGAGGTACCACATCAATGAAACCTCTTTCACTTGCAGCTCTGCTCTCTCCAGTTGTAGTTTTTGGAGAGCAGGGTCATAAGCTCCCCCAGGAAACCAAATTTCTCAAGATGCACCCCTCAGAGGGGAGGGTTACTAGGGTAATGATGCAGGAGGAAAGATGTGGACATGAGCCCCGGAACCCAGGCGTCCTGAGCATCTCCTCTGTCCTGGATGAGCCTGGGCACACTACGTCGCTTGCGCATGTTCTTAGTGCCAGCCTCTGCCACCCCTGCTGGGCTGAGCCTGTGTTACAGGCTGCAGAATGGGGTCAGAACAGTCTGCAGTCCAGGTGCGGCTCTGCCTGTGTCTGGGACAACACAGGCTTTCCCAAACTCCAGTCTTTTGTATTCCATCACCATTTTTAGCTTTATCCCAGGTGGCTCAGTGGTAAAGAATCTGCCTGCCAATGCAAAGAGATGCAGGAGACCTGAGTTCAAGCCCTGTCAGGAAGATTGCTTGGAGAAGGGAATGACAACTCACTCCAGTATTCTTGCCTGGAGAATCCCTTGGACAGAGGAGCCTGGTAGGCTACAGTCCATGGGGTCACGTGACTGAAGAATCGGACATGTCTGAAGAACTTGAGCACATACCAACACCTGTACTATTGTTTATTTAATATGCTTGCTTATCCAGGCACACCTTGGAGATATCAAGCCCTTGATTCCAGACCCCTGCAATAAGGCAAATATCACAGTAAAGGGAGTTATATGAGTTTGCAGTTTTCCAGCACTGCATATAAAAGTTATGTTTACACCATAATGAAATCTATTAAAAGTGCAGCAGCATCATGTCTAAATATGTATATACTGCAAAAAATACTTGAAGGGCTTCCTGGGCAGTCCAGTGTTGAAGGCTCTGAGCTTCCAATGCAGGGGGCATCAGTTCCATCTCTGGTTGGGAAATTAATATCCCACATGTCACCATGGTTAGACCTAAAAGCCCAAATAAACAGTTTAAAAAAATAAATGAATAGAAAGTACTTGATTGTGGGAGACTGCAGAGCAAGCACCAAGACTCACTCCCAGCATCCTTTGTGCAGTGGTCTCGCGATGACTTGATGTGTGGGGTCAAGGGGCAGGGTAGAGGGGCTAGGACCAGGCACCATGCAGGGGGCTGAATCCAAGGGTGCTGAGGGGCCAAAGGCATGGTCTCCTGTGCTTGTGGGCAAGGCCTCCCTAGAGGAGTGGCCGGATGGAAGAGCCAGGCTGCTACAGCCTGGAGAGGCAAGTCTCGGATGCCTGCTCCTGGCGAGGCCACACCCTAACAGTGCTCTTCATCCTCACCAGTGTGCTGGACCACGGGACCTGCTGGGAGAGATGCCACCAGGCACAGACTGCAACCTCCAGAGAGGTACCGTGGCCAGTACTTTGGTTTTCTCACGTTTTGGCGTCACACAAGCTAAAGGTGCTCCAGTTTCCAGACCTCATCTAACTTACTGGAGGCTTGGCTCTGCATCTGTGTGGTCTATGAGCTGTTTCTCCTCTGCATACTCTTCCAGACACCGCAGTCAGGCTCAGAACCATTCCACTGCCCTCTATCTCCCTGCAGTGCCCTCTCCCAGCCCTGACCCCCGGCAACCACCGTCTGTTCTCCTTGCAACATCAGGGTTCTGAATCTTGGAGAATCTCCTGTGAATGGAGTTGTACAGTGCGTGACCTTCGATGCCTCTGCACTTCATCTGAGCTCTGTGATGCCAATGCCTGCTCCCTTTCTATCGTGAGTGGCATCGTTCCTGGCAGATGTACCAGTGTCTGCCCATTGAGGGTGCTGAAAGACGTTGGTGTTGTGTCTAGTTTGGGGCGAATATTTGTGGAGCTGTTCTGAGCCTTCTGGTAGAAACTTGTGTGTGGGCTTGAACTTCCATATCTTGAGGGCAAATATGGTGGCGGGATGGATACGCCACATGTCAAGTGTCCTTTTCTCTATCTGAGGGGCTGCCGTCTGCGTCCCAGAGTGGCCATTGTCCCACCAGCTCTCTTTCAGAGCTCCTGTCCGCTCTCATCCCTGTCAGTAGTTGCCATTGTCAGAATACTTTATTTTAGCCAATGTCTTATCATGAATTTAACTGCATTTCTAGAATGGTTAATGATGTTGATCAACTTCTTGTGCATTTAGGAGCCAGGAAACCAACATCCTCTTTGGTGAAGTGGGGTGTTTTATTTTCTTTTTCTTTTTTTACACTTAAAAAAATCAGGTGACTTGTTTTTATATTGTTGAGTTATGACAACTTTTTACATGGTCCTGGCACAAAGTCCTTTGTTGGATATGACTTGCAAATTCCTTCTCTCAGTCTGTAGCTGGTCCTTCGTTCTTTAGGAGCCCCATTTGTTATGCCCTTTTTGTCTAACATCAGTTTATTCTTTCTCCTGTATTTTCTTATAAAACCTGCATGGTTTTATAGTTTACTTTTAGATCACTCATTCATGTTGAGTTTTTTTAATATATTTTATTTAGGAATAGTTATTGATTCACAAGAAATTGTACAGGTAGGTTTTGAGTACCTTCACCCAGTTCCCCAATATTTTGCATAAATGTAAGACAGTATTACACCTCAAACTAAACAGTATAGTTGATTTTATCAACTCTACTTCAATTTTAAAAATATATGTAGGGCAATATCAAACTAGAAAATGGATACCAATGCAATTCACAGAGCTGATCACAGCTCAGTTTTACATGCACGTGTGCACATACACGTGTGTGTATAGAATTCTGTGCAGTTTTTAAAGTTTTATTGCAGTGCATTTGATTAAAAGTTTCTAAAATTATAATAAAAAATGACATAAACTTTACCATCTTGACCATTTTCAAGGGCGCGCAGCTCAGTGGCTTAAAGCACACTCGCATGGTGTGCTACCTTCCCCACCATCCGTCCCTAGAACTTGTCCATCTGCCCAAACTGACACTGTCCCATCAGACACTAACTCCCCAGCCCCTCCCCAGCCCCTTACTTCCTGTCTCTATGAAGCTGATTCCTCTAGGAACCTCATGGGAATGGAATCAGATAGTGTTTGCCCTTCTGTGGCTAGATTTCTTCACTGAGCATGGTGTCCCCAGTGTTTATCCGTGTTGTAGCCTGTCACAATTTCCTTCCTTCTTAAGACTGAGGAATGATCCTTTGTGCAAATGGACCGCACTTTGTGCCTCCACTCATCGTGGATCGGCACTTGGGTTGTTTCCACCTTTTGGTGACTGAGCAATGCTGCTGTGAACACAGGTGTGCAAGCATCTGTTCCAGTCCCTGCTTTCATTCCTTTGAGGATACACCTGGAGTGACTGAATCATTCTGTTTCACCTTTAGAGGAGCTGCCAGGCTGTCTCCACAGCAGCTGTACTCGTTCAACATCCCCACCAACAGCATACACAGTTCCCGTTTCTTCACATTCTCCATATTCCCACCAGCACTACTTTCTTTACCTTTTTGTGTTGTGGTATGAAGTGGTCAAGTGGCATTCCATACGGTTTTGATTTGCATTTCCTTGTTGCTAGTGGTGCTGAGCATCTTTGTACGTGCCTGTTGGACATTTGTATGTCTTCTTGAGAGATCAGCTTTTGTTCTGATTATTTTATCATCCATATTTAAACTTCTAAATTGTAAAACAGAAGAGTGCCCTGTCTCTTATACACATCTCCATCACCATTTCCCAGAGTTCACTCAGACTCATGTTCATCGAGTCAGTGATGCCATCCAGCCACCTCATGTGAAGAGTTGACTCATTGGAAAAGACTCTGATGCTGGGAGGGATTGGGGGCAGGAGGAGAAGGGGACGACAGAGGATGAGATGGCTGGATGGCATCACGGACTCGATGGACATGAGTCTGAGTGAACTCTGGGAGTTGGTGATGGACAGGGAGGCCTGGCGTGCTGCGATTCATGGGGTCACAAAGAGTTGGACACGACTGAGTGACTGAACTGAACTGATGCTTTCTTTTTAAAAATATCTATCTGTGATTGTCAAGGCTCTGCAAGGGGGAAATCTCTTAAGCTCAGAGGGCAACAGGAAAAGAAAATGGATCGTTATAGCTACATTAAAATGTTTAATTATGCTTTAGAAAAGCAAATAAACTGTAAGGCAAATTACAAAACAACTGGAACAGAAACAAGTTAACATCTTTATCATGTACACAGTACATATAAATCAAGTAAATAAGACCATTTAGGAATCAAAATTTATCAAAGGACAGAGAATGTGACCAGCAGAAGGCCCTGGCTCTGTCAAACAAATAGAAATAAAAATTAACATTAGGAGGAGCTCATTCTTTCCTGTATACAATTAGGAAAGCTAAGTAAAGAGCCCACGGTGGGGCAGAGGCGATGTCACTGATCTTCTCAAACAGGCTCCTTTAAGAGGAGGGAACGAATGTGGTGGCTGCAGCAGCCAGCCAGCCAGCCAGCATGCAGAGACGGAGAGGCAGAGTGGCTTCTGAAGCAGACAGGCTGGGCTAAAATCATGGCTCTTCTACCCATCAGGTGTTTGATCCTGGGCAGTGGAACCATTCTCAGCCTCAATTTGCTCATCATCAACCTGGGGAGTAATATATTTATTACAACTGGCAAAAATCCTCTGCAAAAATAACCATCAATGTTGACCAGCAATCCAAACAGCCAAGATCTGTGTGTGAGTCAGTGCTTAACTGCTTCTAGGAATCTACCTCCAAGAAATGATCCGGAATAGGAGGAAAACCTTTACGAAAAAAGCATTTATAAAAGCAGCAAGTTGGAAACCACCTAAATGGGAATTATTAAATAACTGTTCCCTTGCTATTCAGAATTTGGGCCAAGGGAGTACTGGCAACTGCAGGAGTTGGCTGTGATTACAGACAGACCTTGGGGATATTTCGAGTTCAGACCACCGCAATAAAGTGAATATTCCAGTTCAGTCAGTTTCCCTAGTTTTTATGTTTTCAGTGCATAAAAAGTTACATTACACTATATTTTAGTCTATTAAGTGTGCAGTAGCATTATGCCTAAAAAACAGGCCTTAATTAAAAAATACTTTATTGCTAAAAATGCTAACTATCATCTGAGCCTTCAGCAAGTGGTAACATCAAAGATCACTGGCCACAAAGCACATAACAAATACAGGAAGTTTGAAAAGTTGTGAGAACTACCAAAACATGACACAGACATGAAGTGAGCAATTGATGCTAACAGACTTCTTCAACCCAGAATTGCCACAAACTTTCAGCTTCTAAGAACTGCAGTATTAGCAAAGTCTAACAAAGTCAAGTTCAATAAAATGAGGTGTGTCTGTACCCTCTCAGGACCTAATGAACCAGAAGCTGAAGTACTTCAGAAGTATACTACAGCAACTCCAACGCACTGAACTAGGCTATATTGATAACAAATAAATTATTCAAAAATAAGTATACAGTGACTATGTAGTACGTAAAATATCAGAGATACTTTCTTCTACCAAGAGGAAAAAACAAAATGTTTGGCATAAGTATCACTTTAAAAACAACATGCACAAAAAATGTCTAGGATGTACACACTGCATGTTAGCATGGTTTGCATGGGAATTGGCAGAGATTTTGCTAGTCTCTGCCCCAAGGTTAACTTCCATTCAAGTCCTCTGGAGTTGTGCAGTTCTGAGATGTATGCTACCTCTGAGTATAGGCAGGAGATATGGGAAGAAAACAGAAGAGGAGGAGGAGGGGAGGAGGATGACGGAAGAGGAAGGGAAAAGGAGGAAGAGGGGGGAGGGGAGAAAGGGGGAAGGGAAGAGGAAGAAGCAGGAGCAAGAGAAACAGGAGACTCCCAGCTGGATTCTGCTCACTTCTCACTTCAGCCCCTTCTCCACTCTGCCTGCTACCCTCTTCCAGAGTCATCAAAGACCTGCTCCTGACTTCATGGCCTGTGTTGTGGGTTCTGTTCAGTGGGAAAGAGGGTGGAGTGTCCCTGGAGCTGTAACCTCCCCACCAGGAGGCTTTCAAGCGTTCAGTTCCGAAAGCACCGATATTTGGGGGACGCTCACGCAAGCACTTTCTCAGTGGGCACTTCAAAGCTGTGACAAGGTCTTGTATCTACATGCTTATGTCTCCTGGGGTCAGAGGAAAATCACTTTTCAGTAAAAACAAAGCAGTTTTCTTTGACTTCTAATAATAAATGGTCAAGAACTTAAGTAAACTGCCAAATCACTTAAGCAATATAGGGCATGGAAACTGAGAGCAGAAGGCAGAGGGAGAGGCTTCTGAATGAGAAAGACCACTCCAGCAGGGTCTGAACCAGTGAGCCTTTGGTTACTAAACACAGGTTCCCCCAAGTATGTTTTCAATGCTGAGTACACAGCTCTCTAGCAACAGGCTGTTAACATCACTCATTGTGCCGATGGCCTCGTGCACATCCCTATCTCTTAACCACAGGTGAAAAGCCAGGACTTTCACTTATGCTTCATACTGGCAGGAGAGGGAGAACCTGGAACCCAAACTCATCAAACAACAATGCACGAATCCAGGGCTTTGGTATAACTTGAAGGGAGGGCTGAAAGTGAGTGCTAAAGAGGGAAATGCTTTTTAATATGATCTTTGCCTCTTACCAGTGCCTCATTCTACAGCAGCCCTGAAAAATCAGCTAGGCAGGCTTTATTTTACACATGCCATTCTATACAGCTGAATAGTTCAAAAACTTTGTTCATTATTCACTAAAGATTTCCCATTGCTTTTCCACTTAAATCAAACTTCTCATTTCTAAAAGTTATTTTCATACGAATCTTTCACAAACAAATTGCATATCTTCTGCCTTCTTAAACAAGGTGTTTTCAATTTGATTCTAACTTTCCTTGCTTTATAAACTGTGCTGTATTGGAAGAAGGCTCCAAAGATCTCGAAGCTTACTTTCATATTTGAGTGTGATGCAGGGAGCCCAGCCCGGTGCTCTGTGACAACCTAATAGGGGTGGGATCAGGGTTGGAGCCACGGGAGGGAGGCTAAGAAGGGAGGGGACACGTGGCTGTTGATGCATGGCAGAAACACGCACAATACTATAAAAAGAATCCTCTAATTAAAACAAAACAAACAAACACAAGAACGACAAGGAGCATAGTCCCGTTTTGGGCTAGCTATCCAGGCGGCTCTGGACAGACCATCTTATCCACTCTAGCTCCAGTTCTCCCATCTGTTAAATGATGACAACACTACCTCCTCACCCTCAACCCTCAACATCAAACCGAGATAATGTCTGTAAAAGTGATTGCTAAAACTATAAAGAGTGATACAGATATCAGACAGCGTTACAATGACCGAGTTAGGTCCATCTTTTGGGCGAGAAGTTCCTTAAGTGAGAACTCAATGCCTAGCAGCCNTTTAAATCCACACAAGGAGAAATCTCCATAACTTAAATGCCCTTTAAAGATTCTATTTTAAGCTGCATAATGTTTTAATGCTGTTGTTCAGCAGTAGTTTTCTGAATCTGGGTAACGATGACCAGTTTAAGACTAGATTCTTCTTTGTGGGCCTTTTTCTTGGTTTTTAACTCTGGCATCATTCGTATAGTGAACTTTCAGAAAGGGCAGCTATACAGTCTTTATTACTGGTAAGTTCACCTCTGAGTTGTTGAGTTGTCTAATCAATACATTCATAATTTTGGCTTCTAACAGTGCACTGAAGTAAATTTCACTTTTCTTACCAGATACAGTCTCAGAAAATGGTAACGTCTACAGGAAACAAATACATTAAAAAATAGGTATACACAACCTAAAACAGACTTATCCAGTATACTTTTCTAGATCCCATCATGGAAGTATATGGAGTCCTAAGAATCCAGTTCCCACCCCATGCACTGGTTATGGAACTCTGAACAAAGTACTTACCCAAGTTGCTCAAGCCTCATTTTCCTCCCTGTCAAATGGTGCTTGCACTGTTTGTTGTTGTTCAGTCCCTAAGTCATGTCTGACTCTTTGCAAACCCATGTACTGCAGCACTCCAAGCTTCCCTATCCTTCACTATCTCCCAGAGTTGGTTCAAGTTCATGTCCATTGAGTTAGTGATACCATCCAACCGTTTCATCCTCTGGTCCCCTTCTCCTCCTGCCCTCAATCTTTCCCAGCATCAGGGTCTTTTCAAATGAGTCAGCTCTTTGCATCAGGTGGCCAAAGTATTGGAGTTTCAGCCTCAGCATCAGTCCTTCCAATGAATATTCAGGGTTGTTTCTTTTAGGATGGACTGGTTGAATCTCCTTGCAGTCCAAGGGACTCTCAAGAGTCTTCTCCAGCACCGCAATTCAAAAGCATCAATTCTTTGGCACTCAGCCTTCTTAATGGTCCAACTTACATCCGTGCATGACTCTGGAAAACTATTTAGAAAGCTATGTTACGATTTGAGTGAAGTCTGTAATCCTGAACTGCAGTTCCTGCTGTGTCGGGGGCTCTCTAGATACCCTCTTCCTCCTCCCTTTCCAGATTCAGATATTTGAGCTGAAAGAGAGACCATGAAGTCGTTCTAACCCAACTCCTTCTCACTGATGAAAACCCAAGGCTCTAGGAATGTAAGCGCCTGGCCCAGATCACGCAGCTTCTTCAAGCCGGGCGCGCCAGGTCCAAGGTGCAGACTTCGGTGTCCTGACCTTCGCTGTGATGCGTTCTCTGCTTAGATGTTCCGTCTCAGTCTTTGGCTGATAACAAAGCAATGATGAATTGTGTAATGATACCTTAATTAGCACTAATTAGGTACATTCACAGACAACAAACTGTTGAAATTTAATTTGACACTAATAAAATATTAATGTAGAAATCTTTCTTTTCTTAAAGATGAAGCCAATAAGGAAACCCCTAACCTTCAAGAACGAAGTGGAAGCAACGTAAGTGTTAATTTTCTGATCAAGGCATAGCCTTTAGAAATAAAACTTAGTAAATGCTTAAGTGACCACCCTTGTAACTTTATTTCTTCTAGGATGATAGTGAAGAAAAATCTGCGGCAAGTGTGCGTCGGAGAGGAAGAAAGCCCAAGCGCTCGCTCACTCTGTTGGACGATGCTGGTATGTTACTGGCAAGGTCTTACCATGTCAGAGTCACCTTTTTAAGACTTTCTCTTTGGATGAGGAAAAATCCAGTGGGGTCCAGCTAGTATTAATGCTACATAAATATGTGTGAAATGGCTGTAATCCTGTGTCAGAAATGGCACATTCCAGATGCTTTTCTGAGCACATGTGAATTTTTCGCAAGTGTTGGCTGTGAACCGCCTAAGTAAACTATCCCAAATGTGTTTGAGATTAAGTTAAACAGTTGTGAACTGCAAGTGCTGAAACAAAAAGGAAGTGGAAAACCACTTCTTCTGCCTCCAAGTCCCTAACATCCTTTGTTCTAAACTCTGCGACTCTGTCCTCTGGAAGTGTCCTTGGGAATTGCACAGTCCAGATGTTTCCCTTCTGTCTGAACAGAATCCTCAGAGCCAGAACGCAAACGTCAGAAGTCAGTTTCTGAAGCGACTGAGGACAAGAAAGATCAGGAGTCTGAGGAGGAGGAGGAGGAAGACGAGGACGAGGAGCCGGCCGGAGCCACCACAAGGCCCAGCACCAGATCAGAGGCTCAGAGGTAATGGGGCCACGGGGAGCTTCCAGAGCCTCCCCCCAGCTCTCTGTCAGACCACAGCGAGGGCTCCGTCTCTTTGCCTCACTCGTGCCACAGAGTGAGCCCTCTCCTTGCATAAAACGGAAGCCCCAGCAGAGAGAGAGCACGTGCTCCCAGCCCTCTGACATCTCAGTTCCCCCCGGGGAAACCCATTTTCCCTCTTAAACCATTTTCCAGGAGCCCTTTAGAATTGTTGCCAGGCTTCGATGTCTGTTTGGTGGAACCTATTCGGTTCCTTTATGAATACTTATCAGGTACGATTAGATCTCAGAGGCCGTGCTGAGCACGGTCGGTGGAAACGGACGCGCACAACATGATCTGCGTGCACAGCGTGCTTAGCTGCGGTGAGGGAGAAGGCTCGGACCCATCCCTGTCGTCGGTGCCCCTCCCAGCACCATGTCACGGGCCCGTCACAGGAGACCACCCGAGTGCCCCGTTCTCCACGCACACGGCTGGGGACGTCCTACGCTCCCCACAGGGCGTGCTCCTATACCCGCATGTAGCCGGAGGCCTCTGAAGAAGAGAAGACCGGGCTCAGTGAGTCTGGAGAGAGCCCATGAGTTCCCTCTCGTTCTGAGCCACGGTGTCCACTCTAATGCACTTGGTGTGGTCCTGAGGAAGGAAACCTGTCCAACTTTGTCAGTTTCACTTTGCCACCCCACCTCCCTGTGTCGTTATTCCTGGTAGCATCAATCAGCGTACCTTTCCTACAGCACGTTTTGAGAAATGTTTTATCAGTTTAGTTTCATAACTTCTGAAGCATGAATATTTTCCATTTTTAATGTGATTCACAAGCTGTTAATCTTAGTACCATCTTCTATAATTTCATTATCCAGGATTAGAAAGTTGAGGAATATTGATTTCGAGAGTATCACTTATTAACATGTCACTAGTATAGTAGTTCTGATGTGTTTATTTATTTGCCTGCCTTTTAAAAAATTTATTTATTTTAATTGGNTTACTACTTTCAATGGAGTTCCTTTTTTACTAGAATGGACACTAATTTCAGTGCAGGAAAGTCTGTAGAAATACTTGATCTTTTTTACCGTTCTTTATCTTTGACCCTGAAGTGTGTACCCCACAAAATCATTGCACCAAGACTTCATTGCATGAGTTTCAGTGATAGCATTATTAAGAGAACAGACTTGTCTTCACTGACGACTTGCTCCCAGATGCTGTGACACAGGGCCAGTCACATGACCCTCTCCAGATCCCCATTTCCCTGGATATGAAGAAATCATTATCTCACTAGAATTCTTACAAGACAGGTAAACCAAAGAGCCACATATAAAAGCGTGAGTGCCTTCACCAGCGCGGAGAAGACGGCTTGCCAGTTTGGGGGATGGTAACAGCAGGCCTCTGTCGCCTCCAGTGCCCACAGCAGCAGTAGCATGGCGGGAAGAGGCTTGTGGCGGCCCTAACGCTTGCGGAAGGACCCATGAGTTCAGAGTCGTAGCCGTGCATATTTGCTGAGTCTGTTCAATCCACTTCAGGAAGTAGGGTACAGATATTCTGCCTACATAACAAACAGAGGTCCTGAACCTTCTTCACATTGCTGATTGACTTCCTGTGTGATGATCACAAACCAGTGACTTCTCTTTTTTTTCCTTGTTTAAACTTAGGTAGAACAGTCTCCACCTGGCGGCAAGCTGAAAGTCATGCAAACGGGTGTGTACCTGAAAGCATTGCCGCGTGTGTGATCTAAGGAAGGAGGGCGGCCCCGGGGAAACCGCAGGCTGGGGAGGGTTTAGGATGTCCTTGTTTCTCAATGAAGTGAGTGGCTTCCTTGGTAAAAACAGCTGCCCTTGTAGCCGTGAGAGATTCTCGTAGCTGGTTTTTCCTGTGATCTGAGGCATTCTTGTCTTTGTCAGTCCAGGAAGCCTCAAAGAGGAGGGGGGGCGGCATGGCCACGTCCAGACCCTACTTTCTTGGACTTGTTTAAGGGAAAAACAGATGAACCTGGGCACTGAGAGCTCTTATCAGGAAGATAAGATTTCAGCCCAAGAGCCTGTTGTTTTCAGCAGAAGCAGCTGGTACTACTTACAGAGCTAGGATGCAAGAGATAAATTGTTTTGATGAGGTATTTTTGTCCTCAGTCCAAGGAGAAAAAAATATTCCCAAAATACTGATAATGATTAGCTCTGTGCTGTGCTTAGTCGCTCAGTCATGTCTGACTGTTTGTGACCCCATGAACTGTAGCCTGCCAGGCTCCTCTGTCCATAGAGATTCTCCAGGCAAGAACACTGGAGTGGGTTGCCAGGCCTTCCTCCAGGGGATCTTCCCAACCCAGGGACTGAACCCAGGTCTCCCACATTGCAGGCGGATTCTTTACCTTCTGAGCCACCTTGGTGAGATAATAGGAAGATCTCATGTTTTCACTAGTGCCTGCATTTTCCAGAATTTTTACCATGTGTATATTTTAATTTCATGGTTTAAATTTTTCTTTTTACATACAAGCAAACACAGCCATTGGTGGGCTTTAAGTGTTGATTAGGGAAAAAAAAAGAATATGACAGCTATTTTGGATCAAATAAATAGCATGGTGATATCGTGAAATATATATTATATTCTGATCAGCAAGATAAGAGCAAATGTGTAATTTGATAATTTTTCCACATTTAACTATGTATGGGATCTTATGATCATACTTAATTTTTCTTATTTCTTTGAAAGTTACGATTTTCTTTTTAACAAAAAAAGAATGTTTTGTTTTTAACCATCTTTTTATCCATAATTGTATGTTTAATTTAACCATCTTTTTATCCATAATGTATGTTTAAATCCACACAAGGAGAAATCTCCATAACTTAAATGCCCTTTAAAGATTCTATTTTAAGCTGCATAATGTTTTAATGCTGTTGTTCAGCAGTAGTTTTCTGAATCTGGGTAACGATGACCAGTTTAAGACTAGATTCTTCTTTGTGGGCCTTTTTCTTGGTTTTTAACTCTGGCATCATTCGTATAGTGAACTTTCAGAAAGGGCAGCTATACAGTCTTTATTACTGGTAAGTTCACCTCTGAGTTGTTGAGTTGTCTAATCAATACATTCATAATTTTGGCTTCTAACAGTGCACTGAAGTAAATTTCACTTTTCTTACCAGATACAGTCTCAGAAAATGGTAACGTCTACAGGAAACAAATACATTAAAAAATAGGTATACACAACCTAAAACAGACTTATCCAGTATACTTTTCTAGATCCCATCATGGAAGTATATGGAGTCCTAAGAATCCAGTTCCCACCCCATGCACTGGTTATGGAACTCTGAACAAAGTACTTACCCAAGTTGCTCAAGCCTCATTTTCCTCCCTGTCAAATGGTGCTTGCACTGTTTGTTGTTGTTCAGTCCCTAAGTCATGTCTGACTCTTTGCAAACCCATGTACTGCAGCACTCCAAGCTTCCCTATCCTTCACTATCTCCCAGAGTTGGTTCAAGTTCATGTCCATTGAGTTAGTGATACCATCCAACCGTTTCATCCTCTGGTCCCCTTCTCCTCCTGCCCTCAATCTTTCCCAGCATCAGGGTCTTTTCAAATGAGTCAGCTCTTCGCATCAGGTGGCCAAAGTATTGGAGTTTCAGCCTCAGCATCAGTCCTTCCAATGAATATTCAGGGTTGTTTCTTTTAGGATGGACTGGTTGAATCTCCTTGCAGTCCAAGGGACTCTCAAGAGTCTTCTCCAGCACCGCAATTCAAAAGCATCAATTCTTTGGCACTCAGCCTTCTTAATGGTCCAACTTACATCCGTGCATGACTCTGGAAAACTATTTAGAAAGCTATGTTACGATTTGAGTGAAGTCTGTAATCCTGAACTGCAGTTCCTGCTGTGTCGGGGGCTCTCTAGATACCCTCTTCCTCCTCCCTTTCCAGATTCAGATATTTGAGCTGAAAGAGAGACCATGAAGTCGTTCTAACCCAACTCCTTCTCACTGATGAAAACCCAAGGCTCTAGGAATGTAAGCGCCTGGCCCAGATCACGCAGCTTCTTCAAGCCGGGCGCGCCAGGTCCAAGGTGCAGACTTCGGTGTCCTGACCTTCGCCGTGATGCGTTCTCTGCTTAGATGTTCCGTCTCAGTCTTTGGCTGATAACAAAGCAATGATGAATTGTGTAATGATACCTTAATTAGCACTAATTAGGTACATTCACAGACAACAAACTGTTGAAATTTAATTTGACACTAATAAAATATTAATGTAGAAATCTTTCTTTTCTTAAAGATGAAGCCAATAAGGAAACCCCTAACCTTCAAGAACGAAGTGGAAGCAACGTAAGTGTTAATTTTCTGATCAAGGCATATCCTTTAGAAATAAAACTTAGTAAATGCTTAAGTGATCACCCTTGTAACTTTATTTCTTCTAGGATGATAGTGAAGAAAAATCTGCGGCAAGTGTGCGTCGGAGAGGAAGAAAGCCCAAGCGCTCGCTCACTCTGTTGGACGATGCTGGTATGTTACTGGCAAGGTCTTACCATGTCAGAGTCACCTTTTTAAGACTTTCTCTTTGGATGAGGAAAAATCCAGTGGGGTCCAGCTAGTATTAATGCTACATAAATATGTGTGAAATGGCTGTAATCCTGTGTCAGAAATGGCACATTCCAGATGCTTTTCTGAGCACATGTGAATTTTTCGCAAGTGTTGGCTGTGAACCGCCTAAGTAAACTATCCCAAATGTGTTTGAGATTAAGTTAAACAGTTGTGAACTGCAAGTGCTGAAACAAAAAGGAAGTGGAAAACCACTTCTTCTGCCTCCAAGTCCCTAACATCCTTTGTTCTAAACTCTGCGACTCTGTCCTCTGGAAGTGTCCTTGGGAATTGCACAGTCCAGATGTTTCCCTTCTGTCTGAACAGAATCCTCAGAGCCAGAACGCAAACGTCAGAAGTCAGTTTCTGAAGCGACTGAGGACAAGAAAGATCAGGAGTCTGAGGAGGAGGAGGAGGAAGACGAGGACGAGGAGCCGGCCGGAGCCACCACAAGGCCCAGCACCAGATCAGAGGCTCAGAGGTAATGGGGCCACGGGGAGCTTCCAGAGCCTCCCCCCAGCTCTCTGTCAGACCACAGCGAGGGCTCCGTCTCTTTGCCTCACTCGTGCCACAGAGTGAGCCCTCTCCTTGCATAAAACGGAAGCCCCAGCAGAGAGAGAGCACGTGCTCCCAGCCCTCTGACATCTCAGTTCCCCCCGGGGAAACCCATTTTCCCTCTTAAACCATTTTCCAGGAGCCCTTTAGAATTGTTGCCAGGCTTCGATGTCTGTTTGGTGGAACCTATTCGGTTCCTTTATGAATACTTATCAGGTACGATTAGATCTCAGAGGCCGTGCTGAGCACGGTCGGTGGAAACGGACGCGCACAACATGATCTGCGTGCACAGCGTGCTTAGCTGCGGTGAGGGAGAAGGCTCGGACCCGTCCCTGTCGTCGGTGCCCCTCCCAGCACCATGTCACGGGCCCGTCACAGGAGACCACCCGAGTGCCCCGTTCTCCACGCACACAGCTGGGGACGTCCTACGCTCCCCACAGGGCGTGCTCCTATACCCGCATGTAGCCGGAGGCCTCTGAAGAAGAGAAGACCGGGCTCAGTGAGTCTGGAGAGAGCCCATGAGTTCCCTCTCGTTCTGAGCCACGGTGTCCACTCTAATGCACTTGGTGTGGTCCTGAGGAAGGAAACCTGTCCAACTTTGTCAGTTTCACTTTGCCACCCCACCTCCCTGTGTTGTTATTCCTGGTAGCATCAATCAGCGTACCTTTCCTACAGCACGTTTTGAGAAATGTTTTATCAGTTTAGTTTCATAACTTCTGAAGCATGAATATTTTCCATTTTTAATGTGATTCACAAGCTGTTAATCTTAGTACCATCTTCTATAATTTCATTATCCAGGATTAGAAAGTTGAGGAATATTGATTTCGAGAGTATCACTTATTAACATGTCACTAGTATAGTAGTTCTGATGTGTTTATTTATTTGCCTGCCTTTTAAAAAATTTATTTATTTTAATTGGCTAATTACTTTATTGTAGTGGTTTTTGCCATACATTGACACTGATGTGTTTATGTAAAGACTTAAAATCAGCCTATTTCTAATTTCTCTAAACTTGGACATCATTAGCTATCTGTGCCCTGGTCATATTTTTAGAGCCAAAAGATGTTAGGAGCTCACAGGGCTAAAGGTAAGGTTTTCCAGGCGGGGCAGCTCGGATAACTAGAAATCGCAAAACCAAGATACCTGCTGACTGAGAGGTGCACCTCACCGTGCACCGAGAGGCTGGGGGCACATCTAGATGCAGACCCCCAGCGCCACCGCGCCCTCGGTGCGTCACGGGAGATCACCCAGTGGAGCAGGGCCTGACTCAGGACGCACCGCAGGCCGCTGAGGCACCTTCAAGTGAGCATCTGCAGCAGCTGAGACGTGTGCCTTTCCAAATCCATTCTTCCAAAGTAAATTGTGTCACAGTTCTGGGGTCACCAAGATCGCCGATGCTCCTCCTTGGTGTGCCACGGCAGCCTGTGGTCTCCACGCGGGCCCTTCTCAATTTAGGCGCCTCGGTGCCGGCGCTTTGGCTCTAGGCTGTGGCGCCTGTGTCATCTCCCAGGTTCTGAGGGTCGCCTGGGGTCTCTGTGGGCCCATCAGGGTCTCGATCACAGTGCCCCGGCCGCTGTGGAAGAGTCTTTCTGCTTCTGCATGTTACCTTGGGTGGGAAAGATTTTCTTCCGTGTGCAGTGGGCACTGGCCTCCCCGTAGCTTCTGCTCTCAGAGCCTCCTGTACCACTTTCGCTTAAACACCGGAGGGCAGCTTCCAGGTCTTCTCTTGCACTGGGCCCCTCGTCATCCTGTTGGTTCTCATCAGTTTATCTATTGACTGTTCTCTTTAAGAAGCAAATGTTGACTCCAGGTGTGCACTGACGGATCCAGAAGAGGATTATCCGCCTTGTTTCCTAGAGACCAAGCTCAGCCTGTATCCAGCTTGCTGGGCTCCCTCAGCCTGGGCTGCGTACCAGCTCAGCGTGTCCCTTGTCCCCGTGAGGCACACCTTCTCTCACCTGCTGCTTGTGCGGGCCCTGCTGCTTAGACCCAGTTCCCGGGCCTTCACACTGTGCTTACATCCATCTTGGCCCGTCTTCTACTCTGGTGAGCACTTTGGGATCTTACTTCATCAGCCAGTATGTTTTCTGTTTATCACAGGTTCATCTTCCTCTCAATCATGGTCAAGGTATCCCACACAGTGAAAGCAAAGCCGGAGTCGGAGGCAGTTAGTCTTGCGTGACTTGAAGTTCTGCTCATCAGCCAAGACCCAGAGAACCAGGCGTTTTCCTGCTTTTCATCCCCACCTCTGCCCTGCCCACAAGGAGCCTCACCCTTTCTAGTTTCAGGGACTGGAGCATTCAGTGCTGCCATCGCCCAGGGTTTCTGTCATCTGTTTCAGAAAGCAGCATGGAGAGCTGTCTACTCCCAAACTTGGGAGCCCAGGAATAGTTTTTACTAGATATCACCAAAAATTAGCAAAAGAACAATTATCTGCCAGTGAAGAAGTTAGTAAATTATCCCCCCTTAGGAAGGAAAGTCCCTGCTGAAACTTGAAATCATCTTTAACCCCCTGAAGCTTTTTGTGGTGCACTGATACTTTGTCCCTAAGTTTCTTTAGGAGTCTTGGCTTGCCCCACAGCTGTCTTTGGGGGTCCTTGGCTTCCCAAGTGGAAACCTGCTCTAGACAGAGTGGGAAGGACTCCCAGAGGGAGTCTCAGTGGCCTCGCCAGTCCTCCCTGCCTCACAGCACTCCTGCACTGGCTTTATCCTGTGCTCCTTGCCATCAGCTCCTGCCCCCTAGGACCAAAGGCACGCCTTGTTTCTCCCCAGGTGGGCACAGCGCTGGGTGCTGCGTTAAAGCAGTGCAGCGTGGTCGAGCAGGTTACAGCCCACAGTCAGCGCTCTTTTGCACAGAGCACTGGAGAGGCGATGGCGTAGCAGGAGGTGCACCCGCCTGAGGCACAGCCGCGGGCCAGCGGGCACCTTCATGCCGCCCGAGTCACCTTCCCGCATCCTGCAGGTTGTGCCAATTCTTCTTTGAGGCGCAGTCTCGCCACCAGCCCCCCATCACCAGGTCCTTCCGTCCTGCACACACACCCCCTGCCTGCTTCCACCCAGCCACATCCCCGTCCTCTGCCCTTCCGGCCCAGTCTGTGTGGTGGGCAGTGCCATGTGCCGTTGCTTTGGGGGTGTTCATTTTGTCTTCCTGGTTTGTGAGCTGCTTCCTTGAGGTCAGGGACTTGACTTACCTTCTGTACATGATAGCATCAAAAGATAAGACTTCCCAATATACAAAGGCTGTTTAGATAGCTTGAATTATCTTAGGTCTTCACAGCATATGCTGTGTGTGTGTGCATGCGTGCACACTATTATTGCCCCATGACAGAAAGGGAAGGAAACTGGAATGCCAGGCACCATTCACGTGGATTCTCTCCCATTATTTCTCAGTAAGTAAAACAGAGTTTATCTTTATTGTGTATTTGAGAAGAATCTCATAAAGGTCTGGTTCGTTATTTCTCAAACTCAAGTGTGCAGGCCAGTCAGGGAGGCTCTTGCTGAAACGCAGGCTCCACTTCTGTAGTGTTGGGGCAAGACCTGAGAGTCTGCATTGCTGATGAGCTCCTAGGTGCTGTCAGGGCCGCTGGGCACAGGCCACCCCCTGGGCGGGAAGAGAGGGCCTGCCTGGCCGAGCTCACGTCCCTGGCAGAAGCCGCTACGCCACGCTTCTGTTCTCTGCTGCATGGCGTCAGCACTGTGCTGGCAGCACAGCCACTCCTGGGTAAACAGCTGGTCACTCTGGCTGGTGGCTCTCCCTGGACACGGCTTGAAATGGGATATTGACAAGCAACTGCTTGTTAGCCGTTCTCAACACATGCATAGATAATATTATGCTAAAACTGCATCGTATACAACAATACCTGACTCAGCTTTATCTGAGTCAGTTTGAGCATATTTACCTCGGCTGTCAAAGGAACAGCGAGTAGACAGGTCTTCACATCAGTTAAGTCCCATTTCTCCATCTCCTGTCATTTTAGTTATCCAAGCGTCTTCATTCTTTGGTATAACATTTATTGCTCATATACACAGATCGGGCTTTGTACTAGGCCTTGGAGAGAGGAGAATGAGTAACCTCTACAGCCACGCTGGAGAAGCATCCTGTCTTAACTGGGGGGACATGGGTGTAGCTGGTTTTCAAACTCCCTTGACAGCAGGCGGCTCACAGGACGAATGTCTTTTGCAATACTGCCTCTGTCACTGAAACAAAATTTTCATGCCCAAACTGAATAGACATGGCAACAATGGTATTTTTTACTGTGTTCTATTGATACTTTGTTTTAAAATAAAGGCTGTGACCTGCAATTTGAAAAACCCCAGTGGACAAACAAACAACCAGAAGTGCAGTGGTGGAGACAGCAAGTGCTGTCTGCAGATTTTCCAAAGAGCAGGTTGCTCTGTGATGAGAAACTGTTCCCAGAAGGAGTTGTTTTTGAACTGAGGCTCCAGAACGAAGATTGCCGGATAGAAGGTGTCAGAAGGTGCCCGATGGAAGGCGTGGGGCGTTTTTTAAAATTGCGTGCATACTCAGTTGCTTCAGTCGTGTCCGACTCTTTGTGACCCCATGGACTGTAGCCTGCCAGGCTCCTCTGTCCTGGGGATTCTCCAGGCAGGAATACTGGAATGGGTTGCCATGCCCGTCTTCAGGGGATCTTCCCGACCCAGGGATCAAACCTGTGTCTACTGTGTCTTCTGCACTGCAGGCAGATTCTTTACCCCTGAGTCACGGGGAAGCAAAAAAAAATTACCTGCCCAAGTAGACAGTGTGAAAGAACACTGTGTGTTAGGAAACAAGGCTGCTTTGTCAAGGCTGCAGTCCAGGAGGGTATCCTAGGCGGGCGGTAAGGGACTCTATTGGGCTCCGGATGGTCCTGCGCTGAAGGCATCAGAGAGCCTGAGGATGGAGATAAACAAGATGGTGACGTGGACATGATTAACTTGACATTTCCGACAAGTCATTCTGCAGGCAGGATGGAGAGCAGGGCTGGGCTGGGCTGCTGCCCGGGAGGCTGGATGGGGAGCTCTTCTCGAGTTCCTACGCCCTCTCTAAGGCTGCCAGCTCTTCTCGGAGCATCCTGTGAGCGTGGGTGTGCGTGTGCTCAGATCATGCCATCCCGCTGTGTTCATGATTGTTTCAACGCAGGACTGGTTGTTGATGTCTCTACTGTATAGACACCAGAACTAGGTGCTCGAGAAGAAAGCGGACTTGACCGAAGTCAGCACCCACCCAGAACCTCAGCTGGGCTTCCTGACTCCTCCTCATGGCCTGTAGGAGTGAGGCTGTCAGCAGACAGCCAGTCAGCACAGGCTCTTCCAGGGTCCCCTTTTCCCATGTAGCCCTTATCCAGCTTTCCTCCTCTTGGCTCTCAAGTTCAAAAACCTTCCAGTGTTGGAAGAATTCCCAAATTATTTGAAGCAGGTCCTTTTCGTCGAGTCTTAATCACAGCCTTGACCTCTCTTCCTGCAGATCGAAGGCACAGCTCTCCCCTTCTGCCAAGCGCAAGAGAGAAGCCAGCCCCCCTGGGGCACGCACCAGAGGCCAGCAGAGGGTGGAGGAGACCCCGGTGAAGAAGGCAAAGCGGTAACGGGACCGCAGCCGCCCCAGCGGTCCGCAGGGGCCAGGGGCCCGAGAAGAGGGACGCACCTCGGGGCCATGGGCTACGCGTTTAACCGGGGGAAGGCAGTGCATGTACGCCAAGTACCTAGGTGCAAGCTTTTTCTTGTTACGTTCTAAACAGCTTTATAAACTATTGTTCATAGAGGTGATTATGTACATTAATTTCAGATAAAGGAAAATAAGTTTACTTTGTATCTGAACTCAAAGTAGTTGTATATTTTAACATTTGAAATTGGGATTTCCCGATGTGACACATCACTCATGTAAACCCTTCCAGCCTATCAGACACTAGGCTGCCCACTGGTAATCTGTGTACAGTATATAAACGTGTAAAAATAGGGTGTATTTTACTCTGTGTATGATGCTAATCAATGAACACTTTATTTATTTTACAGAGAAAACTTATCTGTGAACTTTACTATATATCTGTTTATTTTATTTTATTATTATTGTTTTTTTAATAAAAAGGGGGGTTTTAAATGCTATGCAGTCATCAGTAGAGATGTTCTAGGACTCTGCCTCCCCCGTAAATATCTGAATCTCATCTGGCAGGAAATAGACGCTTCTCGCATGTATCCAAGTAAAGTAGGTTAGCTCAAGAAAGGGTCTCCATTGCTTTTCCTTTCACAGTTGTGACTCTGTTTTTTAAGAATGTAACTCGTTTGTAGGTGATGCTCACATCTGTGACTTTACTACCAGCCCCTCTGGCGTCAGGGGTTCTGGGTCCGTCACCTGCAGCAGAAAGCCCGTCGGTACCCATGTCTCTGTGCTCCCCCACATCCTTCCCACAGTGTCTTTTTCAGCGAAGAGAAACGCATTGAAGATTAGGTCACCCCTGTCTGTTGAGCTTCAGGATTGTATGTTGTTTTATACACAGTTATTTCAAGATAGAACCTGGCTTTATTGCCAGATTCTTTTTTAAACATGTTTTAACTCCCATATGAGCAAACTGTCCAACTTAAGTTTTTCATAAAATTAAACTTTTCTTAAGATCAAATTTGTCTCTAGCAGTGATGTGATGAGTTGCCAAATAATTGAGATTATTTTAAAATGTTTTGTTCATATTCTTGTTTTATAATTAAAATTTACATTCAGTGTGTGTGATTTTTTTTTTTGACTCTTAATGTAAGGTGGATATTTCTGTCATTTTACATTGTTTCTTACTGAGATTTTATATATAAATTATAAAATGTTTCCCAAAACTTGAGTGTTAAGAATTTTTTTTTCCCCTATTGTAAAATGTCTCCCTGTGAAAGCTGTTTCATCTTTTTAAATAATTGGTCTTATTTATTCCATTTTCACATTCAGACTTGAATTGGCAATGGCCTCTCTCAGTAGAGTTAATGTTCTATCTGGAAGGGGCTTCAGAGACAAGGAACATGATATGTTTGAATTTAACCAAAGCTCAAAATTCTAAAGTGATCTGTCTTAAAGTTAGTTAAGGATAAGAAGCCAGACTGGCTTGTAAGACTCCATACTCCTAGGTGAACCATCTTTACACTCGATGGTTCTGGGTTGGTTCACTAGAATTGCTTATCCAAGGGGTTCTCCATGTGTTACTCAGTTTAGGACCGCCCACCCCAGCCTTCCCAGATGGCACAGCTGGGCTGTAAGGGAGCGCAGCTCTTTTAACAAAGCTGAAAGCAAACGTCAGTGCTGCATAAGGACTTGCCTGCTGGAGAACTCAACTGGGCCTCTTCAGCTCCAGCAGTTCCGAAACCCGTGTTTCACCCGAGTGGCACTAGAAATGCATGCAAGTGGCTCTTGGCATCATGGTGTTTGGCAACACTGGTCCACGTTTGTAGAAAGGAGGAGGTCTGAAGTGCAAGACAGGACAGCCTGCGACCCCACAGCCCGAGATGCCAGGGGCTGCCCCCTGAGCGCCCCCTGAGAAGCATGGCATACCACTTCAAACTCACATTTCCTGGTCTCAGCTTAGTGACAACCACTATGCCTCCTTGCTCCTCCATAAAGAACCTGAACAGTGGACCATCTGAGGAGGTGAGCTGAAGCTGGGCCCATCCGGCGAGGCGTCCTGAAGGAGCAGTGTGTCCCAGAGTGAAAGTGATGTGGCCAATTCCTCTGCAGCAGAAGCTGGCCCTTGACACCCTGTTTCAGGCCTCCTTCCTTTGGGTGATGCTGCTAGGCTGCCATCACATGGACCCCTTCAAGACTAGACCCTACCAGCTCCAGAGTGCCAAGGCCACCCATTAGAAACGGCCATCTGGTGATCTCACAGTGACAGCCAAGCTGGGACAGCCCTCCTGTCTTAACCCTGGGTCTGGGCTCTTTTCTGCCAACCCCCTTGAGAGGGAAGACAGGTCTTCCTACCTCCACAGCAGCTCACTGACAGATGGCCAGACCATGAGACAGTGGAGGTTTCCCAGACAACACGCTGATAAAACCTACCTGATCGGAGGTGGGGAGGGAGCTGACTCCAGCCCAGTAATTTGTGTGTGTGTGTGTGTGTTACTTTGTTTTTCATGTACCACACACCATGTGGGTTTTTAGTTCCCTGACCAGGGATTGAACCAACCCATGGCCCCTGCATTGGAAGCACAAAATCAACCACTGGATCACCAGGGAGTTCCCCTCAATGGTTTGATTCTCATTTGTTTTTCATGCACTGTTAATTCCATGTGCAAGAGCATCTTACATCCCCTAAAACTGCTACCGAGCTATTTGTGTGCAGTCAAATCAAGAACAAGAGCTTTTTGACCGTACCCTGACAGAGGCATTTTTCTCAGGGGAAGGAGATGATTGTGTAGGCAGCGTCTTCCCACTGGGCCTGCTGGGCGGGAAGATGCGCATCTGTGCTGCTCCTTGCCCAGCACTGGGGCCACAAATGTGAGCCACAACCCCAAGGGTGGCCAGACATGCAGGACACAGCCGCGGGCCACTGGGCTGCCGTCCAGCCCCACAGGACGCGTTTGATCAAGGGGACCCAGGAGCTTTCACTTCCCCAAGGTGGGACCTCCAATGCGGGGGAGCTACTCCTAACCCCATGGGGGTAATTTACGTCGCCTTGTTCAGCAGGTTGTAATCTGTATATTTGCAGTTTAATACCTCATGCGAAGAGTTGACTCATTGGGAAAGACTGATGCTGGGAAGGATTGGGGGCAGGAGGAGAAGGGGACAACAGAGGATGAGATGGCTGAATGGCATCGCTGACTAGATGAACGTGATTCTGAGTGAACTCCGAGAGGTGATGGACAGGGAGGCCTGGCATGCTGCGATTCATGGGGTTGCAAAGAGTCGGACACGACTGAGCGACTGAACTGAACTGAACTGAACTGAACAGCAGCTACAGCCCCTAACACATTGAAAACATAGGCCAATACTATTAACTAACACCTTGGCAGTTTCCTGCGTGCCTCCAAGGTTACCACCATTCTGCTGCTGCTGCTGCTGCTAAGTCACTTCAGTCGTGTCCGACTCTGCGACCCCATAGACGGCAGCTCACCAGGCTCCCCTGTCCCTGGGATTCTCCACCACCATTCTAAACACAAGCTTACCACATTACTATATATATACACACACATATCTGTAAGCAATATTTTAAGTTTTGAATACATTTTTAAACTATAAATAGAATCCTATTTTAAGGGTCATTTGAGTTGCTTTTTTCTCCTATGCTGTGCTTTGAAATTCATCCATAGTAACACGCACAGCTCTGGTCAGTGTATCTTTAAGGCTGTATGGTATTCCATTCCAAGACCACATCACGATATACTAAGTTGTTCATTTGCCTGATACTGGCCTTTGGGTTGCTTCTGTGAACATTCTATGATATTTTGTGGGCAGAGCCTCCCAAACTAATCATGGTATACATAGAAAATGACATTTACTGTCACATCAAGGAAAGCAGGAAGAGCAGGCTGGGGGGCTGTCTGAGGCGACCACTAGCCTGTGAACCAGAGGCCACTCAGCCCCTTCAAAGGCTAAAGGGTTAATACATGTCCCCATTTTCCGCACTAAGACACACCCAGCTTTCTGCTTCAGTGTCTGACAGCCGCCTCCGAGAAGGTAAGGCCAGTTTGTTTCCCAAATGCTTTTGCTATGTTGGTCTCCTACTAGAGTGTGTTTCCTTCCCTCGATGTTTGGTGAGATAGGACTTCCTGGTTTTCACTTATGGAGTGGATGTAGATCTCACTGTGGTCTTCATTTGCACTGCTTACACCCAGTCGCACTGGATGAACATCTTTTCATGTGTTTCTTTTCTATCCTTATTTCCTCTTTCACAATAGGCCTGTTCATGTCATTTTCCCAACTGGTTCTTTGTGTTTTTCTTACCAACTTGTAGGAGCCCTTTATACATTTAATATAAAGATACATATTTATATACTACTTTATATAAAGTTATAAATATATTGAAAATATATTTATATTGTTGTTGCTACTGTTTAGTTGCTAAGTTGTGTCTGACTCTGCAACCCCACGGATGGTAGCCCACCAGGCTCTCCAGGGGATCTTCCTGACCCAGGGATTGAACCCATGTCTCCTGGCTTGGAGGGCAGATTCTTTACTACTGAGTCACCAAGGAAGCCCATGTCTTTATGTATTGCACAATAAACCTTCATGTAAACCTGTTGCAAATACCACTCTGCCAAATACACACATACACACACAACAAGGGTTTATCTCGCCACTTTCTTTATGATACTTTTTGGTTAATTTTAATGTAATTGAATATAAATTTCATTTTGTAATTAGATCTTGTTATGTCTTCAGAAAACTAAGATCATGGCATCCAGTCCCATCACTTCATGGAAAATAGATGGGGAAACAGTGGAAACAGTGGTTGACTTTATTCTGGGGGGCTCCAAAATCACTGCAGATGGTGACTGCAGCCATGAAATTAAAAGACGCTTACTCCTTGGAAGGAAAGTTATGACCAACCTAGACAGCATATTCAAAAGCAGAGACATTACTTTGTCAACAAAGATCTGTCTAGTCAAAGCTATGGTTTTTCCAGTGGTCATGTATGGATGTGAGAGTTTGACCATAAGGAAAACTGAGTGCTAAAGAATTGATGCTTTTGCACTGAGGTGTTGGAGCAGACTCTTGAGAGTCCCTTGGACTGCAAGGAGATCAAACCAGTCCATTCTGAAGGAGTCAGTCCTGGGTGTTCATTGGTAGGACTGATGTTGAAGCTGAAACTTCAATACTTTGGCCACCTGATGGGAAGAGCTGACTCATTTGAAAAGACCTTGATGCTGGGAAAGATTGAGGGCAGGAGGAGAAGGGGACAAAAGAGGATGAGATGGTTAGATGGCATCACCAACTCAATGGACATGGGTTTGGGTGGACTCTGGGAGTTGGTGATGGACAGGAGGGCTGGCGTGCTATGGTTCATGAAGTTGCAAAGACTCGGACACGACTGAGCAACTGAACTGAACTGATGTCTTAAGATTCAACAGCAATTAGCTATCCTCCTAAAAGTTTTGATGTTTTTGCCTCCCACATTTAGATTACAGAGAGGAAAGCAAGAGCTCTATCAGCCCATGACCCAGGCAAGCCAAGTCTACAAAAGAATTCAGGCCGAACTCTAGCAGTCACTGCTAGACTGTAAGAGAGACTCCGAGGCTGGAAGGATCTGGCTGAAAACAGCCCTCAGCCTTCCAGTTGTCTGAGTCACTCCTCTGCTCTGGGCTGGCTGCCGTCTCACCCTGGGTCTCCTCTCACCACTGTTCTGGGGATGCCCTTCTGCGCTCTCATCTTTGGGATCCTCCTAGATGCGTGTCCACATCTTCCTCTTGCTTGTTTGCTGCTGTATTTTGATGAAGCTGCAGTATGTCCTGAAAAATGGACTCTGTTTACACAAAGGACAAACTGTCAAATCAGACCCATCAGAGATCTTAGCCAGCACCAATCTTTGCTAGCAATTTCAAGGACATAAATAGTTGTTAGCACCAGTGAAACACAGGGATTAAGGACAGCCCAGTGTACTTCCCTTTCTTGTTGGGACACTGATGGGCACAGATCAACACATGGAGCCTCTAAAATTATACCTGCGCCTACAGTACTTACACAGGAAATAGCCATGTTGGTTAGGGAGCATCTCTACCTAGATGGTTACCCAGCTTGTGTGATGTTTTCCCAGGAGCCATGCCCCATAAATCAATGGATTTCAGAGAGTTTTTTTGTATGTGTTGTGCTGTGGCTATAAGCAACCCTCGAGAGGCCAGATACATCCTGCTGGAAGCATTTCCTAAGTACCAGCTCTCCCACTAGCAAACACCATTCACTGTTTGCCTGGAGTCCAATCACTAGCAAATTTATAAGAATTTTTAACTTCAGATCACCTGTCTTGCTCAGAAGCAGCCCCTCAGTGCTGGATTTGAAGGCCTGATGCAAACCATATTCTTCTTATGATGTTACAAGAGATAATTTCAGATCTGTGTAAGTCATGGTCCAGCTATTGGAAACCATATCAGTTATTTATTGGTATTAATACTGGCAGCTGATTTCAATACCTGTTAGAGAACTCAAAAACAAAAGGGTGATACTAATATAATGCAGAGTAACTTCAGAAAGCAACCATTATCCCACTAGGCTTGGGGAACAGAAAGGTTGAGTTTGGTAGGAAACTGAAGGAGAAGGTGAGCAGTTATGATGAGTAGACCCCTGAGGAGTGTGGTCAGGGTGGGGCCAGGCCCCCCCGAGAGGGACATCGCGGCTCTTCCTAGAGCGGGAGACAAAATGGGAGACACTGTGGCTGTCATCGACTGCTACTGCTGGAGTGCAGAACCACTGCTGGGGGGAGGCTAACAAGAGTGACCTGACAAGGGGAAGCAAGTCCCTTCACCAACTCAAGCCCCCTAGTCTATGCTTAGTACCCACAATTGGCAGGAAGAAGCCAGAGGGCCAGCTGGCTAAGGAGAAGTGGGGTTTGCAAGAGTCCCAGTTCAACCACCACAGTGGGAAATACAGAAGGGAGGTTTGGAATTGAGACAATAGCTTAATAACCAGCACTCTTCTACACATACTTCAGCTTCAGTACAAGAACAACTGGCTTGTGGATTTTCTTTATTCACTAGCAAGCTCAGTACTGCAGTTTAAGGATGCAATTCAAGTTCGTAATTAATCTAACATCTGTATGCTTTGCTGCAATGGAGCCTTGACAAATACCTCATATGCCATACATATATTAACTTTTCAGATTCTCTGCAGAAACCGTCTATGTTCCCAGCCACTCAGTTTTTATCTCCTGAAGGATCAGCCTCTCCTTTAGCTTTTAATAAATGTGCCCTCTGTGACCATTGGCAGAATCTGTGCCTTGCTTTTTTTTTTTTTAATGTCATCTTTTCAAAATAAGTATATCATCAAGGCTCAAGTTGTGTTTATTTGCTAAAACCAATTTGTCAGTCTTCAACAAGTCTTACTTGAAAGAGTCAAATAACATTTTTGTTTCATCCCAAAGTAAGTATTCATCAAGAATTTGGCTTTCCCTATTTTGAGCTCATGTGTCCCTGTTTCCCCTCAAACACTGTTATTCATCTCATCCCTGTTATTCTGGGGTCCTCTGGTCCTTCAAAGAGATTCTTTCCCCAGTAAACATTCTTGGAATTTAAAAGGACATATAAGTGGTCATTTCAGATTCTTTTTTTTTATTTTTATTTTATATTGGAGTATAGTTGATTTATAATGTTGTGTTAGTTTCAAGTGGGTAGCAAAGTGATTTACTTAGACATATACGCATCCCTGGATCAGGAAGGTCCCTTGGATAAAAGGCATGGCAACCCACTCCAGTATTCTTGCCTACAAAAACTCCATCAGAGGAGCCTGAAGGGCTACAGTCCATGGAGTCGCAAAGAGTTGGACATGACTTAGTAAGTAAACAGCAGCAGCAGCAGCATACATGTATCTGTTCTTTTTCGGATTCCTTTCCCATATATGTTATTATAGAATATTAAGTAGAGTTTCCTGTGCTACAAATAGCTCCTTGATGACCTCTTTTATATTTAGTAGTGTGTAGGGACTTCCCTGGTAATCCGATGGTTGGAACTCCACTCTTCCACTCTAGGTGGTACAGATTTGATCCCTGATCAGGCAAAGAAGATTCCGCATGCCATGCAGCATGGCCAGAAAGTTATATATATATATATAAAATATAAATTATATATATGTATGTGTATATATATAATAGTTGTGTGTATATGTTAATCCCACCTCCTAATTTATCCTTTCTCCCTTCCCCACCTTTCCCCTTTGGTAACAATCAATTTGTTTTCGTAAGTCTGTGAGTCGCTTCCTGTGAGTTTAGTAAATACATTCATATAACATTAAAAAGAAAATCTAGCTTAAAGTGAAATTTAAGTCCAATAAATCTGTCCACCTTCTACCTCTGGGACTCCTACTTCCTCCCAAGCTGAACATGGATGCATTTTAGGGAGAGGGGTTTTGAAACTGGACTCAGAGCCCTTTTCTGAATGTCCCCGTGTGTCCCCAGCCCCAGCCCTGCGCGGGCTCAAGGATTGCTTCTCCCTTTGACGGTCGCCTGGGCAGCTCCGGCCCATCTGTTCACTAGCCGTTCCATTAAGCGCAAGGGCTGCCCCCGGATCCCGCTCGTCTCTTCCTGTCTCTTGCCACACTCCCTCAGACAGAATGACAGAACTTTCTGTAATGCCTTGACATAAATCACCTCTCCCCGCCCCAGTCTAACCCCCTTTCTCTGAAAGCACAGTCTTCTGGGCCTTTCCTCTTCAAAACCCAGTCCAAAACATCCCACGATGGAAATAAAGGTCTCCAAGTTAGGCCTCAGAAGATGATTTAACAACAAAAGAAACTGAAATATGTTATTTGTGTTAAAAGGCTGAGGGAGCAGCTATGGACGTGAGGAGGATGGCCAGCAGGCTGACTTAGCAGGGATCCCAGCACAGGGGCCGCTTCTTGAGTAAACCACTCAGCCTCTCTGCGTCTCAGAGCCCTCATCTGTAAATGGGAATTCGCATACCTGTCCCTCTGGTCTCAGGTTGTGTGAGGATAAAAGGAGACTGCTCATTCAATAAACATCTGCTAAGAGTTGGACCGTAAAGAAGGCTGAGTGCCAAAGAAATGCTTTCAAATTGTGGTGCTGAAGAAGACTCTTGAGAGTCCCTTGGACTGCAAGATCAAACCAGTCCATCCTAAAGGAAATCAACTCTGACTATTAATTGGAACAACTGATGCTGAAGTTGAAGCTCCAATATTTCGGCCACCTGATGGGAAGAGCCAACTCCTTGGAAAAGACCCTGATGCTGGGAAAGGTTGAAGTCAAAAGGAGAAGAGGATGGCAGAGGATAAGATGGTGAGATATCATCACAAACGCAATAGACGTGAAAATGAACAAACTCTGGGAGACATGAAGGACAGAGGAGCATGCTGCATCCCATGGGGTTGCAAAGAGTCAGACACTACTTAGTGATCGAACAACAAACAGCCCCCGGTCCCAGGCCCGCTCCAGGCCCCGGGGACGCCTGAGTGAGTGTTGGCGAGGTTCATCCCGACAGCTGCCTCGGAGTGGCTCATCCTCATGACTGAGTCGCATCCTATGCTGTGAAGGTCCCACACCCGTCTTATCTTCCTCCTGATGAACACGGGAGAGTTGCTGGGTTTTTGGAAACCGGAAAATGAGGCTACGAGCATTTTAGCACACATCTTTTGGGGAAATTTCCTACACATTTCTGTTGGGTCAGTTCCCTTTGAGTCTTCCTGTGTCAGAGAGAAAGTCTCAGGCTGGAGCTGGCGTGCTGGTATGTCTCCCTAGCGCTGGTCCATCTGTCATTATAACAAATTGCCAAGCCCAGGCCCAGACCTTCAGCATCCTATCATATCGAGCCAGTTTACCAACATCATTTTATTGGCATTGCATACATATATTTTTGAAAGATATTTGGTAAGAGATTATCAACGCACCATGTATGTATATATTTATATATAAACCTATTTATTTGTTACTTATACAAACTTTTTAAAATGAGTTGTTTTTAAAGTTTAAAAAGTCGTCATTTGGGCACAAATGAAGCTGTCTACAAAACCAGACTCACAGAACAGACCTGTGCTTGCCAAGGGGGAAGGGAGATAAGGGAAGGATGGAGTGGAAGTTTGGGGTTAGCAGGTGCAAACTAGTATATATGGACTGGATAAACAATGAGATCCTACTATATAATACCAAGATCTATACTCAATATCCTGTGATTAGCCGTAATGGAAATAATATAAAAATGCATATGTATGTATAACTAATCATTTTTCTGTACAGCAGAAATTAACACAACATTTTAAATCAACTGTACTTGATTTTAAAAAGAAAGTAGTCATTTTTCTAAAAAAAAAAGTAGTCGTTTAAATAAAGATATTAAATAAATAAAGCTTTCCCAAGTGGTGCTAGTGGTAAAGAACCCACCTCCCAGTGCAGAAGAAATAAAAGACTTGGGTTCAGTCCCTGAATTGGGAAGATCCCCTGGAGGAGGGCATGGCAACTCACTCCAGTATTCTTGCCTGTAGGATCCCATGGACAGAGGAGCCTCGTGGGCCGCAGTCCATAGCGCTGCAAAGAGTTGGACACAACTAAAGAAAACTTTACGTGCACACACACTAAAGAAATACAGATTATAGATGGATACATGCAGAGGGCAAAAATGTGAAAAGAGGCTGCAAAGGGTTGCAGTTTAAGAAATGCTACTCTAAAATAGTCACTCTTTTGATTTACACCTTTTTTTTTTTAAATCATCACTGAGTGGCAACTTGCCCAGATGAGTCAGTTTGGTTAAAGACAAGTGCTCAAGCTGGGGACACAGACATATCATTCTAAAATAATGGGTTTCCACTCTTTCTCTGCTCAATATTATGTAACAATCTAAACGGGGAAAGAATTTGAAAAAGATTAGATATATGAATAACTGAGTCACTGCTGTGTACCTGAAGCTAGCACACTGGTAATCAACTATCTGTGTGTGTGTCACTCAGTCAGGTCTGACTCTTTGAGACCCCATGGACTGTAGCCCTCCAGGCTCCTCTGTCCATGGGATTTCCCAGACAAGAATACTGGAGTGGGTTGCTGTTCCCTTCTCCAGGGGATCTTCCCAACCCAGGGACTGAACCTGGGTCTCCTGCATTGCAGGCAGATTCTTAATAAGAAAATTTAAAAAAAAATAATGGATTTCCTCATTTTGAGAAGGACAGGTCACAACAGATAGGGAATGGGAAACTCCCAGAAGGACCTAGGACAAAAGGAATGTTCAAGCTGACCCAGGCAGGTAGAGAATAGTATTGTGTTAAAAATAGCACATTTTCTTGTTTCCATTTTCCTTGCTGGACCTGGTAGGTCAGTAGGGTCTCGACAATAAGGAACAGGACAGCATGTAGGCAAGAAGAACAGGAGCAAAGGTTTTGAGAAATTTCAGAGGAACATCAGGGAGTCACTCGACACCTCCAGAAGTCATTGCCTCTGCCATCATCCTTGACCTCAGTGTCACTGATAACCTGTGGGCCTCTTGGAACTTGAGCCAAATTGCTGACCACTCCTCCCTCAAACTCACATCCCCAACAGATTCCAGCAAGTGTTGTACTCTTTACAGCTTCTCACCCCATTGATCCTGAATTGATCAATCACTTTCCTTGAGTCATTATTTTTGCCCTGATTCAGCTTAGGTTCCATGATGCTAAACCCTCTCCTGCCAACAGCCTTAACTCCCTGGCTGTTGTTGATGGTCCCATAATGCTGGACACTGAGTATCTCAAGTGTCTGCCACCCTACGCTGGGGTTGTGTGTGTGTGTCTGTGTTTCCCTGAGCAGGAGGATGTCGCTGGAGAAATGCACACACCTGCGCTGACCAGTCACGCTTTAAGGTCACAGATGTGAACCTCAAATACACCCTCACTCCCGCTCAGCTGCTCCACATCGCTACCCTGATTTCTTCCCTGCCCATTGTTGCAATGGCTTTTCACACCTTCCCTCTGTCTCCTGAATCGTCCTGGCCCCATTCTGTGATCAGCTTGCCTCATAGTTGTTGAATGAATTAAACAAAGAAGCATTAAAAAATTTTTTTTATTGAAGTGTAGCTGATTTCCAATGTTGTGTTAATTTCTGCTTACAAAAAAGTGATTGTTATACACTTGTATACGTTCTTCTTTTTTATATTCTTTTCCATTGTGGTTTATCACAAGACATGAAATATAGTTCTCTGTGCTGTACAGTAGGACCTTGTTACTTATCCATCTTATATATATTAGTTTCCATTCACTGATCCCAACTCCCAATCCTTCCCTTACCCATCTACCTTCCCCTTGGCAACATGTCTGCAAGTCTGTTTTGTTTTGTAGATTTGTTCACCTGTGCTATATTTTAGAGTCCACATATAGGTGATATCATATAATATTTGTCCTTTTCTTACTTCAATTAGTACCATCACCTCTGGCTGCATCCATGTTGTGGCTAATGACATTATTTCATTCTTTTTAATAGCTGAGTAATATTCTATTGTATATATGTACTACATCTTCTTTATTCATTCATCTGTCAATGGACATTTAAGTTGCTTTCACATCTTGGCTATTATATAGTGTTGCAATGAACATTGGGGTGCATGTATCTTTTCAAATTATAGTTTTGCCTGAGAGTATGTCTCAAAGTGGGACTGCTGGATCATATGGCAACTCTATTTTTCATTTTTTGAGAACTCTCCATACTGTTTTCCACAGTGGCTACACCAATTTACAGTCCCACCAATTGCCTATGAGGGTTTCCTTTTCTGCACATACCTGCCAACGCTTGTCATTTGTTCTCTTTTGGGTGCTGGCCGTTTTGACATTCTGAAACTCCAATACTTTGGCCACCTGCTGTGAAGAACTGACTCATTTGAAAAGACCCTGATGCTGGGAAAGATTGAAGGTGGGAGGAGAAGGAGACGACGGAGGATGAGATGGTTGGATGGCATCACTGACTCGATGGACATGAGTTTGAGTAAGCTCCAGGAATTGGTGATGGACAGGGAGGCCTGGTGTGCTGCAGTCCATGGGGTTGCAAAGAGTCGGACACAACTGAGTGACTGAACTGACTGATTCTGACAGTGCCATTTTAACAAGATACTGATCTCTACCTCCTACAGTCCATGGAGGTAACAAAGAGTTGGACGTGACTGAGCAACTAAGCACAAATAATTAGTTATGTTGAGGCTCCTCAAATAACTTTAAATATATTGTGGGGTTTTTTTTTTTTTGGCTCATAGGATCTCAGATATCTGACCAGGAACTGAACCTGGGCCATGGCAAGTGAAAGCCCAGAATCTTAACTGCTAGGCCACCAGGAAACATCCTCAAATACCTATCTTTTCCATAAGATCTTATAAAAAAACTCAAATGAGCCCCCAAAATGGCTATACAAATGAAGAACACAAAAAGCCTAATTTGAAAAGATACATGTTCACAGCAGCATTTTTACAATAGCTNCTCTAGGAGTTTTATAGTTTCTGGTCTTATGTTTAGATCTTTAATCCATTTTGAGATTATGTTTGTGTGTGGTGTTAGAAAGTGTTCTAGTTTCATTCTTTTACAAGTGGTTGACCAGTTTTCCCAGCACCACTTGTTAAAGAGATTGTCTTTAATCCATTGTATATTCTTGCCTCTTTCGTCAAAGATAAGCTGTCCATAGGTGCATGGATTTCTCTGGGCTTTCTGTTTTGTTCCATTGATCTGGTGCACTGAGACGACCCAGAGGGATGGTGCGGAGAGGGAGCAGGAAAGGGGGTTCAGGATGGGGAACACGTGTATACCTGTGGCAGATTCATGTTGATGTACAGCAAAACCAATACAATATTGTAAAGAAATTAACCTCCAATTAAAATAAATNAGAGGGATGGTGCGGAGAGGGAGCAGGAAAGGGGGTTCAGGATGGGGAACACGTGTATACCTGTGGCAGATTCATGTTGATGTACAGCAAAACCAATACAATATTGTAAAGAAATTAACCTCCAATTAAAATAAATAAATTTTTAAAAATCGAAGGAAAAAAAAGCTCAACATTCAGAAAACTAAGATCACGGCATCCGGTCTCATCACTTCATGACAAATAGATGAGAAAACAGTGGAAACAGTGGCTGACTTTATTTTTCTGGGCTCCAAAATCACTGAAGATGGTGATTGCAGTCATGAACTTAAAAGTTATGACCAACCTAGACAGCATATTAAAAAGCAGAGACATTATTTGGTCAACAAAGGTCCACTTAGTCAAGGCTATGGTTTTTACAGTGGTCATGTATGGATGTGAGAGTAGGACTATTGAAAAAGCTGAGTGCCGAAGAATTGATGCTTTTGAACTGTGGTGTTGGAGAAGACTCTTGAGAGTCCCTTGGACTGCAAGGAGATCCAACCAGTCCATCCTCAAGGAGATCAGTCCTGGGTGTTCATTGGTAGGACTGATGTTGAAGCTAAAACTCCAGTACTTTGGCCACATGATGCAAAGAGCTGACTCATTTGAAAAGACCCTGATGCTGGGAAAGATCAAAGGCAGGAGGAGAAGGGGACAACAGAGGATGAGATGGTTGGATGCATCACCGACTCAACGGACATGGGTTTGAGTGGATTTCGGGAGTCGCTGATGGACAGGGAGGCCTGGTGTGCTGCGGTTCGTGGGGTTGCAGAGTCGGACATGACTGAGCGACTTAACTGAACTGAAGAATGTAATGTACAGCACAGGAAATAGAATGAATATTTCATAGTCACTTTAAATAAAGTATATACAAATACCAAATCACTATGTTATACATCTGAAATTAATGACTCTACTTATGTAAAGGCATAAGTTTAAAAAAGAAAAGGGAAGAAAGAAAAAGAAAGATTTTAACGACTAGCCCAAGTCACCCTCTGTCATATCACTCTAATTTCACATCTGCTGTTTCCTCAGCTGCTTTATGCAGGCACTGTTTTCTTGATGGTATTTCTCCACTCAGATGTTAGCCTATTAAGAGTAGTACCTTCCAGGGGTGGTGAGCCCCAGCACCTAGAACAGTGCTGAGACACAGTAAGCACTCAGGAAACAGTCGCTTAACCTTAAATGAATGATAGAAACTTCAGGAAGGGAAATCGGTTGGAAAATTTTGTAAGGGGAACCCAACACAATACCATGAAGGCCCCCAGAATAGTTACTTAGAAATACTTCAGATTCAGAAGGCTTTCTTGGTATTTCACAAGTATCTCAAGCTCCGTACAAGTAACAGCACATAGCAGTATCCTGCTTATTCAATCACCTGCTTTTCCTTCTTAAACCTTGCCCGAACAGCACCATCACCCATCCACTGTCTGATAACCCAAATGAAAAAAATAATCCGAGAGACAAGACGGGCTTGTTTGCAACGCCTGAACTTGCTGATGTTTAGGGTGAAACACCCCCATTAGTCTTACGAAGAAGTTAAGTTCTGGAAAAAAAGAAAAACCTGCCTATGACTCTGGTATATCACATAGACTGTATGTACCTTAAATCGCCATCCAGCGGGTGCTCGGGTCCAGTTAGCAAGGACTGGAAGAATCCAGATGTTAGACCAAGAGGTCTCCGGTTACTACAGCAACCGACCCACCCCTGTCTTTAACCCCTGCCTGTGAAGGTGTGTCTTCAGTGGGGTGCCAGATGGTGTCTGGGTGAGTTTTAAAATGCAACACCTTGGCTATTATATCTCTGATAACATGAGACTGTGTAAACTTTCCGAGTTAATGAAACCAACATTCTCTTTTGGCTCTGCTTAACCACTGATGCTGAAGCTGAAACTCCAATACTTTGGCCACCTCATGCGGAGAGTTGACTCACTGGAAAAGACCCTGACGCTGGCAGGGATTGGGGGCAGGAGGAGGAGGGGACGACAGAGGATGAGGTGGCTGGATGGCATCATCGACTCCATGGACATGAGTCTGAGTGAACTCCGGGAGTTGGTGATGGATAGGGAGGCCTGGCGTGCTGTGATTCATGGGGTCGCAGAGTCGGACACACTGAGCGACTGAACTGAACTGAACCACGCTTCTCCAGGAGAAGGCAATGGCAACCGACTCCAGTGTTCTTGCTTGGAGAATCCCAGGGACGGGGGAGCCTGGTGAGCTGCCGACTATGGGGTCGCACAGAGTCGGACACGGACACACACGACTGAAGCGACTTAGCAGCAGCAACCACGCTTCTCTACATTGGTACCCGCGCAGCCATCAGAGGTGTCCGCTAGATGGCGCTCGTCCTCCACTGTACCCAAGCCGGGTCGGGAGTGCGTACATTTCTTTGTAAAACTGAGAGGTGATTTCTAACTCTGGCTTTTTACAGGTAATAAAAGTAGCTCCAAAGGAAACACGTCTTTCATGACGCCGTATCGCATCATCTCAAAGCTTCGAACAAAACTCAGGTCCCCATATTTTTGAACTTAGTGAACGTTCATCACCTGGCTGTCTCCCCTCAACACATGGTTTAGTTTGATTAGAATAATAATGGTGTGTTTCTTTCTTTCTTCATAACAAGGTTTAGGCTCAGATCCACAGGCCGCGGGCTTCCCTGGTGGCTCACATGGTAAAGATCTGCCTGCAATGAAAGAGACCTGGGCTCAATCCCTAGGTCGGGAAGATCCCCTGGAGAAGAAAATGGCAACCCACTCCCGGATTCTTACCTGGGAAATCCCATGGATAGAGGAGCCTGGCGGGCTACAGTCCATGGGGTCACAAAGAGTTGGACAGAACTGAGCACATGAGCCAGCGACTAACACCTCACCTCACCACAGACCTTAGCATTCTTTATTTTCAAAAGTACCAAACAGAAAAAAATGGTTAGATGTGACTGCCTAAATTCTTTGATTTCCTTAAGTTTGAAGTTCCTTTCCTGATGACTGTAGCCCAGAAATAAATAAGGAAAACGGTGGGAAACCTTTAATGAGAATAAACGTGAAGGTTTATGGGGAGGAGCGAGCTGTTAGAATAGCAAACGCAACTGGGTTGGCATTACGGAGTCAGATCTGAATCTTGATGGTGAAGTCATTTAAACTCACTCCTTGAGTCTCAGTTTCCTCATCTGTAAAACAGGGATAATAATGTTTTCCACCCTCAGGGAAATGTAGATAAAACTAAACAATAAGCTGAGATCCTGGCACATTGTTGGCGGGCAGCTATTGCTTAAATATGAAACTTCCTCGGCCCATAGTCTGATAATACACCTGGACCACACGCGTGAAAAATCCTTGCGGGTCTGAATGAGGATGACTTAGGAACCCAGGAGCTAGGGTCTGCTGGCCGGCAAGTGGCCTGTCGTTTGATGCCCAGGGTGCCTCGGTCGCGTGGAGTGACCTCTAGAGCCTACGGACGAGGAAAGGGGGTAATTCCCAGGTTCAGGCTGCCTGGATCTGGCTCCAATGAGGCAGTCCTGCGCGGAGCCCTTTCCTCGCGCGTCAGCCCGCGCAACTTAGCATCGGCCTCGAGGAGAACCGGGTACAAATCCTCGGGTTAAAGGACTGGAAACCCAGGTCCAGAGACAGCAGGTTAATGCGGCCACGGCCACTGGCGTCTAAGAGACCAGCGTGGCCTCCCACTGCGAAGCAGCCTCCCGCGTCTCCCCGCATCCTGCCCGGGGCGCAGGTGGAAGGCGGCCGGGGCGCGGCGCGCGGGGTACAGAGGGAACATCCCGGCGGACGCGGGCCAGGGGGAGCGCGGGGGCGTGAGCGGCAGCTCGCGACGCGTGCCAGTCCGAGAGCTGGGGTTTCTCCCCCATCGCCGACCCCGCGGCTCTCCCACTCTCACTGCGCGCGGCGCCGGGGCCCGCGGAAGCCTCACCCTCCGACGGCGCTTCGGTGGCTCGGGGTTGGAGGGTACTGCACGTAGGCGGCGTGCAGGAACCAAACTGCAAAGGAGGAAGGGTGGTGGAGGATGAGGATGGAAAGGAGAGAGAGAAGACGAAGGCAGAGCTGGGCGAGGGGCCCGGGAGGGCGCAGAGCGAACCAAGCGTCTCCCTGAAGCCCGGCCGACCGCCGGGGGCTCCCGGGCTCCGCAGATTCCCAGGGTCGGCCCGGGCCGGAGCTCGGAACTGATCAAACCTCGGGGGCGGTCGGGCAGCCGTGGATTCCCCGGAGCTCACGGTCAAACGCTGAGCAAATCGCCCTCTCTGGGCTGCGAGCGGGGCCCCCGTGAGCCCGTGTCGACGCACCCCGGTCCCCCAATCTCCAGCTCAGCGACAAGCGCTGACTTGCTGCGCCCTCGCCACACACACCCCTCCTCACTCGCCGGCCTTGATTCTGCAGGGCATGTACCCGGGAAACCTCTATGCATCCGTACACCTCAGCTCACCGGCCCCCAAAGCCTCCTCGTTCCCATCCAGCCCCACCATCAGCTTCTACTTGTAGTTCCAGACCTGCGAGCTTCCTCTCCACCAACACCGCCGGCCCTGCCTGCAGGCATTCCCTGGACCTAACAGTTAACTGGCCGCCGCAGTGGCCCGAGTTGACTCCATCCCTCGCTGTGCGCTTCCTGAAGACTCTTATACCCCGGGCACACACCAAACAAACAAACAAACAAACAAACAAAAAACCAGAGAGCTCAGTCACCGAACTACATCTTTCTAAGCTTTGAAAAATCTCTACCCAAGCCTGCGGCACGGGGTATATGCTACATTGATTTGGGGTTCCTTAAAAAAACATTGGGGGGGGGAACTAAGTGGTGGTTATATATTCAAGTAAGTCTTTGTATAGCTCCCAAACTCACACTAACACTCGGTCATTCAACCCCCCACATCTCTGCGTGTTTGCGACACACAGTTCACACCTGCTCGCTTCTCTCCTTCTGGGCCACTCTTGTCCATCTCCTCAACTCACCCCCAGAGAGGAACAACAAACTGTCTAAGGTGGGGGGAGGGGGGCGTAACTTAAAGGGTAAATCAAGGTCAGCGGGAGGAAGGAAAGAATGGTTTTCTTTGGAAACATCGTGTGCCTTCCGTTCTGTTCCCCTCCGGGCCTAAAGAGCGTCCTGTTCCTTACACTTGCCGCCAATGGACACCAAATTGAAACACCTTTCGCAGAAAACTTAAGTAGTCGTTTAGAACTACTAAAGGGCAATGACCTCTCCAAGGGTAAGGTTTTCTCCCTCCATTCCCTTCCCAAACACCACAGGATCTGCACTGGAGTGTGTAGGGGATGCGAGAGAGCATCACGTGGCTGAAATGCTGGAAAGTATAGATGCTGCGAAGCCCTCCACTGGCCCTGCAAACTACCAGTGTGTGGATTTCATCCTGCGGTGCAGAACAAGAACCACAAAAAAAGAAAGCTAACAAGGGTGAATGTTATTTCTTTTAGCAGTACCAAAAATACCAATTCCAGCTATTTCAATTAAATTAAAATCACTGAAATAAAATGACAGCTCTTTAAGCTTATTTAATGGTTCAAATTGTGTATTTGGTTTTAAACCTCCTGCAAAAATTTATAGCAGACAATGCAGTGTGTTCCCTGAGTAAAGTATTTATTTTAAAATTAATAATGAAAACAGAGTAACAAATGTTTTGACATACCCACAATATTTGTGTTTCTTAGCCTGGCTTCTACTACATAAAACAATTCACTAATCATTTTTAAAGAGAGCATTAAAGTCATCAGTTCAGGATTATCCTGAACTTTGGCAATTCCCAGATATTCTTTTAAACAAAAATGTTTTTCA
>SJYW01009752.1:593741-614494 GCA_006410735.1 Raphicerus campestris | reverse complement strand
GGGCTACAGTCCATGGGGTCACAAAGAGTTGGACAGAACTGAGCACATGAGCCAGCGACTAACACCTCACCTCACCACAGACCTTAGCATTCTTTATTTTCAAAAGTACCAAACAGAAAAAAATGGTTAGATGTGACTGCCTAAATTCTTTGATTTCCTTAAGTTTGAAGTTCCTTTCCTGATGACTGTAGCCCAGAAATAAATAAGGAAAACGGTGGGAAACCTTTAATGAGAATAAACGTGAAGGTTTATGGGGAGGAGCGAGCTGTTAGAATAGCAAACGCAACTGGGTTGGCATTACGGAGTCAGATCTGAATCTTGATGGTGAAGTCATTTAAACTCACTCCTTGAGTCTCAGTTTCCTCATCTGTAAAACAGGGATAATAATGTTTTCCACCCTCAGGGAAATGTAGATAAAACTAAACAATAAGCTGAGATCCTGGCACATTGTTGGCGGGCAGCTATTGCTTAAATATGAAACTTCCTCGGCCCATAGTCTGATAATACACCTGGACCACACGCGTGAAAAATCCTTGCGGGTCTGAATGAGGATGACTTAGGAACCCAGGAGCTAGGGTCTGCTGGCCGGCAAGTGGCCTGTCGTTTGATGCCGAGGGTGCCTCGGTCGCGTGGAGTGACCTCTAGAGCCTACGGACGAGGAAAGGGGGTAATTCCCAGGTTCAGGCTGCCTGGATCTGGCTCCAATGAGGCAGTCCTGCGCGGAGCCCTTTCCTCGCGCGTCAGCCCGCGCAACTTAGCATCGGCCTCGAGGAGAACCGGGTACAAATCCTCGGGTTAAAGGACTGGAAACCCAGGTCCAGAGACAGCAGGTTAATGCGGCCACGGCCACTGGCGTCTAAGAGACCAGCGTGGCCTCCCACTGCGAAGCAGCCTCCCGCGTCTCCCCGCATCCTGCCCGGGGCGCAGGTGGAAGGCGGCCGGGGCGCGGCGCGCGGGGTACAGAGGGAACATCCCGGCGGACGCGGGCCAGGGGGAGCGCGGGGGCGTGAGCGGCAGCTCGCGACGCGTGCCAGTCCGAGAGCTGGGGTTTCTCCCCCATCGCCGACCCCGCGGCTCTCCCACTCTCACTGCGCGCGGCGCCGGGGCCCGCGGAAGCCTCACCCTCCGACGGCGCTTCGGTGGCTCGGGGTTGGAGGGTACTGCACGTAGGCGGCGTGCAGGAACCAAACTGCAAAGGAGGAAGGGTGGTGGAGGATGAGGATGGAAAGGAGAGAGAGAAGACGAAGGCAGAGCTGGGCGAGGGGCCCGGGAGGGCGCAGAGCGAACCAAGCGTCTCCCTGAAGCCCGGCCGACCGCCGGGGGCTCCCGGGCTCCGCAGATTCCCAGGGTCGGCCCGGGCCGGAGCTCGGAACTGATCAAACCTCGGGGGCGGTCGGGCAGCCGTGGATTCCCCGGAGCTCACGGTCAAACGCTGAGCAAATCGCCCTCTCTGGGCTGCGAGCGGGGCCCCCGTGAGCCCGTGTCGACGCACCCTGGTCCCCCAATCTCCAGCTCAGCGACAAGCGCTGACTTGCTGCGCCCTCGCCACACACACCCCTCCTCACTCGCCGGCCTTGATTCTGCAGGGCATGTACCCGGGAAACCTCTATGCATCCGTACACCTCAGCTCACCGGCCCCCAAAGCCTCCTCGTTCCCATCCAGCCCCACCATCAGCTTCTACTTGTAGTTCCAGACCTGCGAGCTTCCTCTCCACCAACACCGCCGGCCCTGCCTGCAGGCATTCCCTGGACCTAACAGTTAACTGGCCGCCGCAGTGGCCCGAGTTGACTCCATCCCTCGCTGTGCGCTTCCTGAAGACTCTTATACCCCGGGCACACACCAAACAAACAAACAAACAAACAAACAAAAAACCAGAGAGCTCAGTCACCGAACTACATCTTTCTAAGCTTTGAAAAATCTCTACCCAAGCCTGCGGCACGGGGTATATGCTACATTGATTTGGGGTTCCTTAAAAAAACATTGGGGGGGGGAACTAAGTGGTGGTTATATATTCAAGTAAGTCTTTGTATAGCTCCCAAACTCACACTAACACTCGGTCATTCAACCCCCCACATCTCTGCGTGTTTGCGACACACAGTTCACACCTGCTCGCTTCTCTCCTTCTGGGCCACTCTTGTCCATCTCCTCAACTCACCCCCAGAGAGGAACAACAAACTGTCTAAGGTGGGGGGAGGGGGGCGTAACTTAAAGGGTAAATCAAGGTCAGCGGGAGGAAGGAAAGAATGGTTTTCTTTGGAAACATCGTGTGCCTTCCGTTCTGTTCCCCTCCGGGCCTAAAGAGCGTCCTGTTCCTTACACTTGCCGCCAATGGACACCAAATTGAAACACCTTTCGCAGAAAACTTAAGTAGTCGTTTAGAACTACTAAAGGGCAATGACCTCTCCAAGGGTAAGGTTTTCTCCCTCCATTCCCTTCCCAAACACCACAGGATCTGCACTGGAGTGTGTAGGGGATGCGAGAGAGCATCACGTGGCTGAAATGCTGGAAAGTATAGATGCTGCGAAGCCCTCCACTGGCCCTGCAAACTACCAGTGTGTGGATTTCATCCTGCGGTGCAGAACAAGAACCACAAAAAAAGAAAGCTAACAAGGGTGAATGTTATTTCTTTTAGCAGTACCAAAAATACCAATTCCAGCTATTTCAATTAAATTAAAATCACTGAAATAAAATGACAGCTCTTTAAGCTTATTTAATGGTTCAAATTGTGTATTTGGTTTTAAACCTCCTGCAAAAATTTATAGCAGACAATGCAGTGTGTTCCCTGAGTAAAGTATTTATTTTAAAATTAATAATGAAAACAGAGTAACAAATGTTTTGACATACCCACAATATTTGTGTTTCTTAGCCTGGCTTCTACTACATAAAACAATTCACTAATCATTTTTAAAGAGAGCATTAAAGTCATCAGTTCAGGATTATCCTGAACTTTGGTAATTCCCAGATATTCTTTTAAACAAAAATGTTTTTCACCTCACAAGTAGCAGAATATTTCAAGAACGAACACAAAGCTTCAGTTTTCTTCCTCTTGTAAAACTGAACAAACTACTAGTACATTCAGTATTGACCGCCCAGGGAAATGATAGCTGAATTTCCAGAAACTCCCAAAGATGCCCTCCAGTTCGTCTGACTTTAGCTCTATCTGTCCCATCTTCTCTTTTTTCATGCCTCTCCAGAAACTGAATTAAATATAACCGGTGAAGAAAGAAAACTATTTTTAGAGTGACTTTTGGTTCATTCATTATTTCAGAGAAANTGCCCTCCAGTTCGTCTGACTTTAGCTCTATCTGTCCCATCTTCTCTTTTTTCATGCCTCTCCAGAAACTGAATTAAATATAACCGGTGAAGAAAGAAAACTATTTTTAGAGTGACTTTTGGTTCATTCATTATTTCAGAGAAAAGAATGAGCCATGAGGAAGCCGCGAAATTGGAAGAGGAAAAGAAGCAGCAATTTATTCTTCGAATCTATAAATCTCCCTAGAGAACAGAAACTAAGCGCACGATTTAAGGAACTGCGTTAACTTGGGTTTCCCTCCCAGATCGGACTCAGTTAAATATCGCGTTCCATAAAAGTGCCAGAATAGTTAAGAAGCCGTGGTCTAGGTGGCTGAGCGTCCCTGCGGCTAGAGTATGATGCTTCGAGGACCAGACTTGGGAGAAAAGGGGTTAAGTCAGACCCTGACTTTCTCCGAGCAACGTGCCCAGTTTTGTCGGTTCAAGTCAACGTCGCCCAGGAGGAGCCAACCAATGAGCGGCCGGGAAGGCTCGGGACCGCCCCCCAAAGGGGCGTGGTCTGATGCTGTCACTCAGCAGTGAGGAATGACACCCGGGCGGGAGGGGGGGTGGACGGTGGAACGCTGGGGAAGGAAAGAGAGAAGNGTTGGGGTGAGGGTCGGCTGTGATCCGGGGCCCGTGGGGGGGCGGAGGCTGCTAGGCAGCGCAGGAGTGGGCTGCAGGGGCCTCGCGCGCGCGCCGGGCTCACTCGCGCTGCAGCGGCCCCCGCGCACTCCATCCAGCTCGGAGCTGACCGCGCGCCCCAGCCGCCCGGCCGGCCGGCCGCTCCGGCCCGCGGCGCTGATGGCTGTGCGCGGCGCCAACACCTTGACGCCCTTCTCCATCCAGGCGATCCTCAACAAGAAAGAGGAGCGCGGCGGGCTGCCCGCGACCGAGGGGCGCTCGGTACCCGGGGGCACAGCGGTGGCAGTGGCTTCGGCGCCCGCTGTCTGTTGCTGGCGGCTCTTTGGGGAGACAGACGCGGGCGCGCTGGGGGGCGCCGAGGACTCTCTGCTGGCGTCGCCTGCGGGGACCAGAACGGCTGCGGGGCGGACCGCGGAGAGCCCGGGCGGCTGGGACTCGGACTCGGCGCTGAGCGAGGAGAACGAGGGCGGCCGCCGCTGCGCGGACCAGCCGGGGGCCAGCGGTGCCTGCCGTGCAGGGGCGACCCTGGGCCTCGGCCAGCCGGTCTGCGAGCTGCCCGCCGCCAAGGACCTGGAGGAGGAAGCCGCAGGCCGGAGCGACAGTGAGATGTCGGCCAGCGTCTCAGGTTCGGCCAAGGCTTCGCTGGGAAAGGGGGCCGGGCTGAGGGGCTGGGCAAGGAGGGCAACCGTGCAGAGCGAGGTGGGCGCGCAATGAGTACCCCGCGCCCTGGGCCCCCCGCGTTGGCCAAGACCCTTAGCTCTGCGCGCTGGCGAGGGCTGCTCTAACCCTCCGGCCACTGAGCCATAGAGAGGGCGGATGGGGTGAAGTCTCAGACGACGATCTCGGGCAGTGCGCTTGAGAACCGGCTGGGAGGGAACCACTGCATCCTAGCTTCGAGTCCATCACCAGTGCCTTAGGCTGAGTCTTTCTCCAAATCCCTAAAATCAAGGAAAGGGACGAGGCAGCGGCCCAGAGACCTTGGGGAGCCGGTACCCTGGGCCTGGCCCAGAGAGCAGTTATTTTTCATTCTTTGAAGTCCTGTTCGACTCATTATGACCCCACGGACTGTAGCCCGCCAGGCTCCTCTGTCTATGGGATCCTCCAGGCATGAATACTGGAATGGGTTGCCATTTCCTTCTCCAAGGCCCAGAGATAAGAGATGCTCCCAGGCTGAGGTCCCAGAGCCTGGACGGGCAGCTTAAAAATAGGTAGCAAGGCATAACATTCAAGTGGGCCGGAAGCCAACCAAGCCAGAGCTTTGGGAAGAGGGTTTACTAGCTTTCTCAGACCCCAGGCGAGAGAGAGCTGCGCTGGGCTGAAGACCCAAGAGCTGGAGTAACGCTTTAGCCAGCAGAAGGCAGCCGGGCTCGATTTAGGATATCCCAGACTGAGAAGGGAGAGGGCCCTCCTCAGCTGCCAGCTGGCACGCCCTTTGGTCAGAAAGACCCCCGCGCCTTCCCTTTTGGTTGGACGGTGTAGGCCTCAGCGTTGGCTCCAATCGAACAGTATCTGCTGCAGGCCAGAGTGCTGGACCTCGGCTAGGGTGCAGCGTGGGGAACAAGGAAGGGACCCAGGAGCAGGCATCGGAGTAGGGTCTAAGGATTCGAAGCAGGGACACCCCTCAATCCTCAGCTTTCCTTTTATCCCCTTTCAAAGGGCGAGGGAGAAACCTACCCCTGGCCTGGGCAGTAGCCTGTTGCCACAACCCGCGTGTGTGCTGTTGAAATGAGTGTGCGCGCGCGAGGTGGCGGTTGAACCCAGGGAAAGAGTCCCGGGGTTCTAGGGCTGAGACTGGAGAAGATTTTGGGGGACGCTCAGGCCCGATGTCCCCATTTGCTGAGAAGCGCCCGGAGGAGCTCAGAGAAGGCAGAGAGCTGGATCTTGGCCGCACAGCGTTGATACAGCGGCTGAGTTCCTTGCCGGCTCACAAGACTAGAGAGAGGCAGGAAGAGACTGGGGCAGAGTTGTAAGACTCGCCTCCCGGACCGCGGCTTCCAGGCCCGGACCGCGGCTTCCAGGCCCACCCCACCACTCCGGCGGGATCAAAGTGTATATCCGCTTCCCAACCCAACCCCCAACCCCCACACCAGCGGTTGAGGCCAGACCTCACTCCTCGGCGGCGCTGACACTCTCTTGTTTCTGTTCCCACCGGGTCCGCAGGCGACCGCAGCCCGAGGGCCGAGGACGACGGAGTTGGCCCGGGAGGCGCACGCGTGCCCACGCTGTGCAGCGGCGGTGGCGGCAGGCCGGCGGGCGGCGCGGAGGAGGAGGAAGGGCCCGCCGCGCCCAAGCCCCGCAAGAAGCGTTCGCGCGCCGCCTTCTCGCACGCGCAGGTCTTCGAGCTAGAGCGCCGCTTCAACCACCAGCGCTACCTGTCCGGGCCGGAGCGCGCAGACCTGGCTGCGTCGCTGAAGCTCACTGAGACGCAGGTGAAGATCTGGTTCCAGAACCGTCGCTACAAGACCAAACGCCGGCAGATGGCTGCCGACCTGCTGGCCTCGGCGCCCGCTGCCAAGAAGGTGGCGGTGAAGGTGCTTGTCCGCGACGATCAGAGACAGTACCTGCCCGGAGAGGTGCTGCGGCCGCCCTCGCTGTTGCCCCTGCAGCCCTCTTACTATTACCCTTATTACTGCCTCCCCGGCTGGGCGCTCTCCACGTGCGCGACCGCCGCGGGCACCCAGTGAGCCGGCCTGCGGTGAGGCCGCGAAGGATCCCAGTGCCCCAGCTCCGGACCGGCGCCGATGGCCCTGCAGGGTTGTGCCCGGTACAGGGGCGCCCCGCCGAGGGGGCGGCAGGTGGAGGATGAAATCCAGCCGGCTCCTCTCTCTAGGACGTGAGCCCTGGCCGCGGGGACTGGATCTACCCAGAGGGGGGCGCCTTTTTTTCTAGTTGGAACAGAGGCATCCTATGGCCTAGGGACCCAGCGTCCTCTCGTCTCCACCTGCTGGGAAGCCCTCGGACANGCAGGCGACCGCAGCCCGAGGGCCGAGGACGACGGAGTTGGCCCGGGAGGCGCACGCGTGCCCACGCTGTGCAGCGGCGGTGGCGGCAGGCCGGCGGGCGGCGCGGAGGAGGAGGAAGGGCCCGCCGCGCCCAAGCCCCGCAAGAAGCGTTCGCGCGCCGCCTTCTCGCACGCGCAGGTCTTCGAGCTAGAGCGCCGCTTCAACCACCAGCGCTACCTGTCCGGGCCGGAGCGCGCAGACCTGGCTGCGTCGCTGAAGCTCACTGAGACGCAGGTGAAGATCTGGTTCCAGAACCGTCGCTACAAGACCAAACGCCGGCAGATGGCTGCCGACCTGCTGGCCTCGGCGCCCGCTGCCAAGAAGGTGGCGGTGAAGGTGCTTGTCCGCGACGATCAGAGACAGTACCTGCCCGGAGAGGTGCTGCGGCCGCCCTCGCTGTTGCCCCTGCAGCCCTCTTACTATTACCCTTATTACTGCCTCCCCGGCTGGGCGCTCTCCACGTGCGCGACCGCCGCGGGCACCCAGTGAGCCGGCCTGCGGTGAGGCCGCGAAGGATCCCAGTGCCCCAGCTCCGGACCGGCGCCGATGGCCCTGCAGGGTTGTGCCCGGTACAGGGGCGCCCCGCCCAGGGGGCGGCAGGTGGAGGATGAAATCCAGCCGGCTCCTCTCTCTAGGACGTGAGCCCTGGCCGCGGGGACTGGATCTACCCAGAGGGGGGCGCCTTTTTTTCTAGTTGGAACAGAGGCATCCTATGGCCTAGGGACCCAGCGTCCTCTCGTCTCCACCTGCTGGGAAGCCCTCGGACACTATTTATTACCACCGCACTCTTGGATTTGGGTTGTGTCTGCGTGGGGATGGCGTTTCCCAGAGCGGAGAGAGCTTCTGGAGAACACGGAAGCCTGAATCCCAGCACGTCAGGCCTGCGGGAGCTTCGTGCGCTAGGCCACACTAGTTCATGGTATCCATGCTACCGATCTATGTATATCTACATATCTATTATTTTTGGAAATCGCATTTGTTACAAAGGGGTACAGAACACGGGCAGTCCCCAGGGAGCCCCAGGCTAGGGGTTCATTGAACCGTGAAGTGCTTGGTTTGCGGGCCCTCTGNGCAGAAGGCAGCCGGGCTCGATTTAGGATATCCCAGACTGAGAAGGGAGAGGGCCCTCCTCAGCTGCCAGCTGGCACGCCCTTTGGTCAGAAAGACCCCCGCGCCTTCCCTTTTGGTTGGACGGTGTAGGCCTCAGCGTTGGCTCCAATCGAACAGTATCTGCTGCAGGCCAGAGTGCTGGACCTCGGCTAGGGTGCAGCGTGGGGAACAAGGAAGGGACCCAGGAGCAGGCATCGGAGTAGGGTCTAAGGATTCGAAGCAGGGACACCCCTCAATCCTCAGCTTTCCTTTTATCCCCTTTCAAAGGGCGAGGGAGAAACCTACCCCTGGCCTGGGCAGTAGCCTGTTGCCACAACCCGCGTGTGTGCTGTTGAAATGAGTGTGCGCGCGCGAGGTGGCGGTTGAACCCAGGGAAAGAGTCCCGGGGTTCTAGGGCTGAGACTGGAGAAGATTTTGGGGGACGCTCAGGCCCGATGTCCCCATTTGCTGAGAAGCGCCCGGAGGAGCTCAGAGAAGGCAGAGAGCTGGATCTTGGCCGCACAGCGTTGATACAGCGGCTGAGTTCCTTGCCGGCTCACAAGACTAGAGAGAGGCAGGAAGAGACTGGGGCAGAGTTGTAAGACTCGCCTCCCGGACCGCGGCTTCCAGGCCCGGACCGCGGCTTCCAGGCCCACCCCACCACTCCGGCGGGATCAAAGTGTATATCCGCTTCCCAACCCAACCCCCAACCCCCACACCAGCGGTTGAGGCCAGACCTCACTCCTCGGCGGCGCTGACACTCTCTTGTTTCTGTTCCCACCGGGTCCGCAGGCGACCGCAGCCCGAGGGCCGAGGACGACGGAGTTGGCCCGGGAGGCGCACGCGTGCCCACGCTGTGCAGCGGCGGTGGCGGCAGGCCGGCGGGCGGCGGGGAGGAGGAGGAAGGGCCCGCCGCGCCCAAGCCCCGCAAGAAGCGTTCGCGCGCCGCCTTCTCGCACGCGCAGGTCTTCGAGCTAGAGCGCCGCTTCAACCACCAGCGCTACCTGTCCGGGCCGGAGCGCGCAGACCTGGCTGCGTCGCTGAAGCTCACTGAGACGCAGGTGAAGATCTGGTTCCAGAACCGTCGCTACAAGACCAAACGCCGGCAGATGGCTGCCGACCTGCTGGCCTCGGCGCCCGCTGCCAAGAAGGTGGCGGTGAAGGTGCTTGTCCGCGACGATCAGAGACAGTACCTGCCCGGAGAGGTGCTGCGGCCGCCCTCGCTGTTGCCCCTGCAGCCCTCTTACTATTACCCTTATTACTGCCTCCCCGGCTGGGCGCTCTCCACGTGCGCGACCGCCGCGGGCACCCAGTGAGCCGGCCTGCGGTGAGGCCGCGAAGGATCCCAGTGCCCCAGCTCCGGACCGGCGCCGATGGCCCTGCAGGGTTGTGCCCGGTACAGGGGCGCCCCGCCCAGGGGGCGGCAGGTGGAGGATGAAATCCAGCCGGCTCCTCTCTCTAGGACGTGAGCCCTGGCCGCGGGGACTGGATCTACCCAGAGGGGGGCGCCTTTTTTTCTAGTTGGAACAGAGGCATCCTATGGCCTAGGGACCCAGCGTCCTCTCGTCTCCACCTGCTGGGAAGCCCTCGGACACTATTTATTACCACCGCACTCTTGGATTTGGGTTGTGTCTGCGTGGGGATGGCGTTTCCCAGAGCGGAGAGAGCTTCTGGAGAACACGGAAGCCTGAATCCCAGCACGTCAGGCCTGCGGGAGCTTCGTGCGCTAGGCCACACTAGTTCATGGTATCCATGCTACCGATCTATGTATATCTACATATCTATTATTTTTGGAAATCGCATTTGTTACAAAGGGGTACAGAACACGGGCAGTCCCCAGGGAGCCCCAGGCTAGGGGTTCATTGAACCGTGAAGTGCTTGGTTTGCGGGCCCTCTGCCCCATTGCTCCCCGCTGTCGCAGCTCGATGGGGGCGTCTGATTGGGTGCTGAATGTATGGAAGGGAGCCTCTGGGCACTGGGCCGGGCAGCGGCCCGGTGTCTTCCCTCTCGGAGTCCAGGGGCTGCGACCAACCCGGGCAGCTCCTGGAGCCCCTGAACCAAGAGAAAGAGCAAACCAGGAGTCCTTCACAGAACTTTCCTTTCTTTTTCTTTCTCTCTCTCTTTTAAGGAGGTTAAAACTTGTAGCACTTTGCAGTTGTTTGTATTCAAATGACGGTTATTTTTGTATTCAATGTGAATATCCTCTCCACCCTCTGCGACTCCTGCCTCCGGACCCAGGTTCTCCCATCCCTGTCCCTAAGACAGGTGACCCTGTCAACTTTGCCGCTTGTCGCCTCTTTAAGGGCATTGTGCACTCAACTAGAGTATTAACTTTAAAAAGATTTGTGAAATTTGGAAACTCTATTCGTTGTATTTTTTTTCCCCTTTTAATTTATAAACTTTTAGTTTAACATGCCCTCCTGGACGCCGTGTGTTCTCTGAGCCTCTCTCTGGCGGGCTTTGGGGGAACTGNAAAAGATTTGTGAAATTTGGAAACTCTATTCGTTGTATTTTTTTTCCCCTTTTAATTTATAAACTTTTAGTTTAACATGCCCTCCTGGACGCCGTGTGTTCTCTGAGCCTCTCTCTGGCGGGCTTTGGGGGAACTGGTAACGTGGGCTCAGTCTCCAATCAGTCCTCTCCAGGTGCCCTCTCCCCCACCACAGAAGCCACCTGGCTCCTCACCTCCAGGAAGGGTTTAAACCTACATGGCTCAGGGAATCGTTGTTTCTGGGACTTTACAGGAATCACAGAGGAATCCCAGTGAATCCGGAGCAAATGCCTANGAGAGAGTTTGGGGATGGATTGCCTTTCAGAAAATAAAGGGTTCCCAGGCCTCGGCGAATCCCCACTTCTCCACTTTAGCAAAGGACGGGGAATCTGACCTCACTGGAGAAGATCAGGAGAGTTCAAACGCAATGACCCAATGTCTCAGAGTCATGGTAGTCGTGCCTGAACCCCAAGAGGCTGGGCTGGAGGAGGAGTGGCGTTTGGGGGAGCAGGAAACTGGCTGAGCGTGGTAGCATCCCACCAGGGCAGGACCTCATCCCAGGCCTGCAGACGTCCACAGGCCGAGGACTCCAATGGCCTCCACTCGCCTTTCATCACCAGAAGAAAGCTGGAATCTGGCCTTCCACAGAGTTTACCTTGCCTTATAGAAAGGCTTCTGCCTTGGGAAAAGCTGGGAGAATCATACATTCCTGGCAACCAGTGCAGTGGTGGAGAAACCCTTGGGCTCAGAGGATGAGGAGGAGAGGGAGACAGACCTGAGCTGGGGCTCAGGCCTCTGCAGGCACTGCAGGGCTTCAGGCTTGCAGGCCACCAGCTCACCTCTGCTAACAGGCTTCATTAGGAACTACACCGAGCTCCCTGGACACAGCAAATGCTTGAAAGCGCTGAGGGCAGGCAGGACAGATTCAGGCATCCGTGGGTGTTGCAAGGCTGCCGAAGAAGTCAGGCCACACCCAGAGCCACTAAAGAAACAAGAGTAGCGGCAGGGAGGAGCGGCCAAAGAGTCATACCAACAGCAGCAATCAAAGTAACAATTCCTCTAATTCTAGTCCTTTTGTCCAGGGCATCATTATTGAGTAAGTGCTTCCTGCATCCTGCCCTCCACTAGTNAGCGGCAGGGAGGAGCGGCCAAACAGTCATACCAACAGCAACAATCAAAGTAACAATTCCTCTAATTCTAGTCCTTTTGTCCAGGGCATCATTATTGAGTAAGTGCTTCCTGCATCCTGCCCTCCACTAGTAGTTCCCCCGAGACCGCCTTTTAGCTGGGTGGACATCACTTCCCCATTTTGCAGATGGGGAAACTAAGGCTCAAAGAGGGGAAAGTGCCCCTCCCAAAGTCACAGATCGTCAAGAGGCCAAATTAGCGTCATTCAAAGCTCAGAAGCATATTTTAGAATTCAAGGCAGCAGGGTGAATTGTCCTTCAGCAATCAGAGCCAGCATCCCCCAGGTTTGGCCTCGGTTGTGGTTGGCTCACAAGAGGTGTGCTTTGAAATCCATTAAGCACCGTGCAGCTGGTGTGGACCTGCTATTATTGTTGCCATTATTATATTTTTATGAACTTCTGGGCAATGCTGAGTTGGCTGATCTGCAACAATCTTACTTGAACTCCTGCACCCTCCTCAGGGTTCCAAGTGCTCTGCGGTGCTCAGGGAAGGGGCCGACAGAGGGGTAGAGACCCTGGACCTCCTCCAGTTTTGGAGTCTCCTGATAAATATGTTTTTGCAATGAGGAAACGCCAAAACAGGATTGAAAAAAACAAGTGTTATATTGTAAATGGTTACATCATGTAATAAATTAGGGTTTTTCCCCCTGTAGTCACACATATAAGTTATTTAACACAAATTGGGTTGTTCAAATTATTATTTATTTTTTTTAAAATTACAATCCGGGTGATCTGGTGTGGGGTCCAGGTTAAGGAGAACGATGAACTTATTTCAAACCTGTTAGATGTATCTGAAGTTGTGCCTCCTAGGAAGGAAGGAAGCATCAAAAAGCCCATTTTTAGGGCAATTCATAAGAACTGGGCAGTTGATTCCGCGGCCCCGCACCCTTCCCGAAGCGGCGGCTCCCGCTGCAGTCTTCTGGCTTGGAGTCGGGCAGGGAAAGGCCAGAGCGTGGCTTCGGACCGGCCTGGAGATGACCCGGCACCTCGGCACTGGCGAACAGCACCTCTCTGTTCCTGCTGGAATGTCAAGTTCAAAGAGAACATTTGGTAGCTGCGGGACCACGGGCGTCGCCCCGGGGCCTCTGGAGAGGTAAGCTCAGTGCTGGGCTCCACGTTCCCTCCAAGTCTGAGTGGGTGAGCATGACACACTCCCCCGCGCGAGGCCCGCGATCTACCCCACGCGCCCCACTACAGGCGCCGGGGTTCTCTCGTTCCGCGCCCCGCCCACAGTCCCGGGTGCTGCCCGCAGCCCAGCCGTTAAAGCGCCCTCGGAGTCAAGAGCTCGTGGTCTCTGCACAGGCCTCACGTCTCCAGCGAGTGCCTGCAGCCTTCCTTGCTGTTTCTGCAATTGCAGCTTTAGTTTCTGGCGTGAGGGTCCAGCTTAGGGGCTACTCCAGGCCTCCGAGCTTGTCGGTGAGTCCGGGCCGGGTGCCTCCTGTGGCCACATTTTCAGGCTGAGCCGTGCTCCCTAGGACTTGGACCCACGCCCTGGCATCTAGGGCAACCCGGGTCCTGGAGGTGTGGGATGCACAAGGTGAGGGCTTCTCTCTCCAGCTGGCGCACTCGAGGGTGGAAGTGCTCAGTGGCCTCATAAATGCCTAAAGTGATTGTCCTTCCCACCTGGAGTCCACAGGTGAGAAGCCGCTCTGCCAGTCCCTTGAGTCTTAGGAAATTCATTTCTTTTCTCTGAATCTCTATTTCAAAAATTAAATAGAGAAAAGAAAGTTGTGAGATGCTCCTTCAGGCTTCTGGATAGCCTTTAGGGTCTACAGTCACCCACAGCTAGAAGTAGAAGGAAGGACAAAGCCTTTCTATATTTTACTGTAAATAACTGCCACCCTCTTTGGGAGCAGGGTTTCTTCCCCTCAGGGAGGGAGTTTGAAGAATCTGGGCCTCCCCAAGATCATTATCTCTGGGCCTCCTTTATCTGTTGTCCTGGCCTGGGTGGTCAGCTGCTTTGAAAAGTCCAGCCTTTTCTGCTGCGAGGACTTCTCCCCACCCACCAAGCTTGAGAGAGAGGAGGTCTGAGGCCATTCCGCTCCTGTGGCCGCGCTGAGCTCCAGCGAGTCCCGCCCGTATCCTTGGGTGGAAAACGCAACGTGTTAAGAAAAAAAAATTAATGGCACAAGTGTTTTCTCTGCCGTGGTCCACCAGAAAGCAAGGGTGGGCGGCACGCTGTAAAACAAGAACCAGTAAAGCCGCTTATTTTAATAAGCTTATTAACATTTTTGAATGGTTTCCCTTGTGTGCTCCGAGGCCTCCCTCGGCGGCGTGGCGGAGCTGGGCGGTCGGGATTTTTACGCACCGACAAGCATAGCAGCACGCACCGGTGCTGCCGCTCTGGGTACCTGGGGTCTGATTGGGTGGAGAGGGGCGGGGCTGACCGGATGGCTCCCACAGTGCTAACTCTGGATTTGGGCGTCCCCGTCTGGTCCACGCCTTGCTGCGCGCCCTTAGCAAGACCGCGCCTATCGGAGGGTACAGGGTTTGCCTAGGGTCAGAGGGCGCAAGGGAGTTCGAGTGACCCTAGCTCTGACCCTGAATTGTGCCCACAGCTTCGAAGGACCGGCAGATCTGAGGGTTGGTCTTGCTTTCTCACGTTTCTGCTGCGTTTTTGCAAAGGGTGCTGATGAGATTCGCGTCCCCCCACCCCCCTCGCTCGGGTGTCGCTGGTATTCCCGCTGGCGGGGGCGGGCGCATCCTGGACTCGTGTGCGGGTGTCACTAGGGTGACTGACTTCTGGGAATCCCTCCTCCTTAAGAAGGCCCGGGACGCTGTCCCTCCTCTCTCCGGGAGAAGCTGAGCGACGTGCCTTTGGCCCCTGCGGACCGTGGGAAACGAAACTATAGATGCAGAGACAGGTGGTGAGAAAGAGTGAAGAAGAGATGCGCGGACACAGGGCAGGTGAGCGATAAGGTGGGCTCACGGAAGATCTCCCCCGGCGGTGAAGCACTCTCCTTCCTTCCAGGTCTCAAGCGATCTCAGGCCTTTCCCTAGCAACGCTCCCCGCCTCTTTTCGATTTATAAAACTCCCATATCTGTCCCCCTGCCCCGGGCCGTATCCCTGGCCGAGAGGATTAGTGATATTTGGTCCTTGGTGTCGTGACCCCAAGGAAGAAGGGCCCGCAGTGGCACTAAGCCCCCAGGGCGGAGTCTTTCGCACTTCGTCGTTCACGTTCGAACTGGCAGGACCGATGAGTGAGGACTGAGATCCAGGGTTTAGTCCTTGTCTGTCCCGTCCACACCCTACTCGCACCTCAGACTTTGTGCGTGGTCACAGGAGCACGCGTGCGCAGATCAGTAGGGTCAGCGGAGTTTTCCCGAGCTTGGACAAATTCTTTTCTCCCGGCTGGTCCGCGCAGGCCCTGGGGAAGGGCAGAGTGTGAGATCCGGCTGTGCCTCGGGGGTCAAGTTATTTCGCCTCGGGCTCAAGGTTCTTCCTGGCGCTTGGGCAGCCCGCGTGGCGGACAGCAAACTCCACGAAGTGCCATCAGCCTCGGATTTGATCCTCTTTAAAAGCCCATCAAGTGCACATACAATCTGACCAGTTAAGGGCTGAGCGAACCATGGCCCTGAATAAACGTTCCCTGTCTCTGATTTATATGAGAGGGCTGCTGGGGGTCCAGTTTTGGAATTGGACAGACGCTGTGAATGAAGAGAGCCTGCTGGCTGGCAGGGCCGGCAGGGCGCTGAGACCCGGGAGGGGCGTGTGCCAACATCCTGGGGCTGCAGTGTGTCAGGTGGCAGGACTGAACTCTCAGCGATTCTGGGCAGAGAGGCTTCTCCAGACTCAGAGGGGTGACAGCTGGCAATCTCCTAGTTGGGATCACCTCTTCCAGCGACCACCCTAGGTCTTTGGACTCCCAACTAAGGTCCTTGCACATTGTAAGCATGCCAACGTTTTTAGATTCCTGCTGTCTTGCACCTCATGTTTCCAGAACGGATCCTCTGGGCCACTTCTGTTGAGTCTCAAGACTGTTCTGGTTGCATGAGAAGGCGCGGGAGTGGGAGAAAGTGGTGAGTTCAGAAGCGCTCAGCTAGAAAGGCCGCATCCAGATATTCAAGCCCGGGAGCAAACTTTGGGAGATAGAGAAAGACAGGAAAGCCTGGCCTGCTGCAGTCCACGGGGTTGCAAAAAGTCGGACATGACTTAGCGACTGAACAACAAGAAGGGAAGACAGTGAGAGCTTCCGCGTGAAAAATCCTGTAGGAACAGAATGTGGATTTGGAACCTGACCCTTCATGAAGATCCAGCTTAAGCTTCAGGGCTGAAAATATGAATCATCACCCCCCTATCCCACCCCTTGGCAGCTGTAGAATAATTTAAGAACCCTGTACTTCCTAGGCAGTAGGTGCTAGGAAAAGGTCAATAAGTTTTGCAAAGTTAAGAAAAGGACATTTAGCATTAAAAAAAATTGTGATGATGGTAAGGGACAGTCAGGGAATGTTGAAAGATTGTAAAAATCACCAAAGGAGTGNATGTTTTGCAAAGTTAAGAAAAGAACATTTAGCATTAAAAAAAATTGTGATGATGGTAAGGGACAGTCAGGGAATGTTGAAAGATTGTAAAAATCACCAAAGGAGTGAGAACGGTCAACCCTGACTGGAAATCTCTGAGACAAGAGGTTCCCTGCATCCTTTAACACTGCAACTATAGTTTTTAAATAAATTCAACATAGAGACTTTTAGGGTTCAGAAAAGAAATCTNGAGTGAGAACGGTCAACCCCGACTGGAAATCTCTGAGACAAGAGGTTCCCTGCATCCTTTAACACTGCAACTATAGTTTTTAAATAAATTCAACATAGAGACTTTTAGGGTTCAGAAAAGAAATCTGCTTTCCAGAGGATTCTTTCTGCACAAGAACTTCCCTGCAGAAGCGTTTCTTTAGAAACAATTCTTTCCTAAGATGTGCATTGTTTATTTGATTAGTGGCAATTGTTTTCCACACCAGGCTGGTACCCCATGTTTGTGGGAGGCCAGTGTTGTGCCTTCCAGTGGGTCAGTCCTGAGAATGCACCCCCAGAACAGGTAGGGGAGATGGCGGCAAGATACACAAGAAGGCCAGCTGGGGTCCTACCTTCCCAGGTGCTCAGCCAGGGAGGACCTAAAAAGAAAGCTCCAGGGGAACTCTAAACACAGAGTTTTGAGGGGGTGACTCTGTTGTGGAAAGGCTGTCTGACCTCGTTCCCCTCTGTTTTGTCCTCTTTCATTCATTTGTTCAGATACTGCTCTGCGCTGGCATAAGGGAGCAAAAGGGCCCCGCCCTGGTGGAGCTGACCATCTAGTGGGAGACAGAGATGGAAGTGCCAAGAGGACCATACAGAGGGCTGTGCGTTAGTGCCAGCGAGTGCCAGGTGTTATTTGGGAAGCTGGTCCAGGGAGGTCACTGGCGTGTCGAGTGTTTGGAAGCACGCTCTCGGCGCAGCCCGACGTAAGGCCAGGTTGCTGCCTCTGTGACTCCATCAGAGGGTCTCTGTTCTGGGCCAAGTCTCTGTCTTGAGTCTCTGTCTTCAGTCCTTCTCTGAGCCTTTTTGCGGGTGCGGCGACCAGGCCAGAGCTCTGAGCGCTACGTTGCTTCTCGGGAGGCCTGCGGGAGGGTCTGGGAGGCGCAGCCGAGGACGCCTTCAGGTCCCAATCATCTGCACTCAGAGAGGCTGGAGACGCCAAGAAGTTTCTGGAGGAGCAGGGGCGGGGCTGGCGTGCCACTTCGCCTTCCTGGACAGGAGCCCTCCCAGCCTGCGTGGGCATTCACCAGCGCAGTGACCCGCGCTCTATTCAGCGTCTGGTCAGTTTGCCCTTCATCGTTGTCCTTAAGTGCTTTCCGTGAATTATTTCATTCATCCCTCCCCGCAGCTGGATGGCTGCTCCGCCGTCGCTGGAGATCTACCCCTACGCTGCGGCTCTCGCTGACGGAGCTGGGGTTCGAACTGGATTGTCTGGCTTCAAAACCACTCAGCGCTGGCCACATTTCCGTTCCCTTCCCCACCGCAGAGTCGCGGTGATGAGGATCGCACTTACAGAGGAGGAAAATGAGGCCGGGGGAGGGTAAGCGGTGTCCGGCCGGGCTGGATGGTTGATGCTGCTTAGCTCATTTCACATTCTGAGAGGCGGGATTCCTGTACCCGGTGGCGGGGGAGAAAAGAACTAGATACGGGGTGGTTAGCTGGCCTTGTCCGTGCGGGTCTAAATAGCAGCCTTGTGTTAAGGCTTTGGCGGCCCGGCCAGCCTTGGCTGTAGCGTTTGCTTTTTCCCCCGCTTCATGCATGACCTTTGGACGAGTCCCCTAACCTCTGGCTTTCATTTTCCCCATCGGAACGATGGGACATGGGTTTGCTGGGATAAAAAGAAGATAACGTAGTCAAAGCCCTTGGAGTTGGTGCTGGCACAAAGCAAGTTCTCAGTTGTGATGAGGATGGAGGCTGAACGGGAACCAGCCTTCCTAGCCTCTCCCTGGTCTTTCCCCCTTTCCTTTCCATCCACAGAAAGGCAATAATTTTCCCCAAACTCCTTATTAAGGAAGCATTGCACATAGGTGCTTGCACTCAGTCCTGTCTGACCTCTTTGTGACCGCATGAACTGTAGCCCACCAGACTCCTCTGTCCATGAGCTCTTTCCAGGCAAGAATACTGGAGCGGGTTGCCATTTCCTCCTCCAGGGGATCATCCGACGGATAGAATCTTCATCTTCTGCATTGACAGGTGGCTTCTTTACCACGAAGCCACGTGGGAAGTTCCTGAAGGAAGCATCAGGGGATAGTAAATTGCCTTTTTGACTCCAGAGGGGTCTGAGACACAGCCTGTAGAGGAGGAGCCTTCTTAATCCAGGCTCCATTTACTTTATTCTTCTCCTTGGTGACAGTGTGGTTCCTGACACATCATAGATCCTTGTGGGCTGATGGCTGGCACAGGCTCCATAAGCAGAGTGGAAGACTCCACACCCCTTTTCCTAGATATTGTGAAGGGGGAGAGGTGGATAAGATGTACAGAAAGCACAGCAGTTGCTGTGAATTCAGCCCTCCCTCTCTTCCTTTTTCAGGGCCTGATTGGCAAGAGCTTCTCAGTAGCAGTCACTCAACCCTGATCCCCAGCCCCTCTGAACGCACAATTGCAGCCCCCATGAGCAGGGTCCCCGGCAACAGACAGGGCACTCCAGAAAGAGAAAAGGGGTCACACAGGTCCAAAGGGCCTCTGCTGCTCAGCTCTGGCCGTATTTGATCTCGTTTCATCCTCAGGAGAATCCCATGAAGTGGGTGGGATTATCTGTCCTAAACAGATGAGGGAGCAAAGTTCAGGAGGGTCAAGTGACTAGGGCAGGGTCACACAGCTTGTAGGGAACTCACCCAGGGGACCTATAGAACTTCAAAGCTTCCAGCTACTGCCTGGGACATCCGCATGCCCCAATCCCACTCCTAGGGTGGGGTCTTGGTGGTGGGCAGAGGAGGCGGAGTCCCACAGGGAATGAAGAAAGGGGTATTAATTCTCTGGGCAGTTTCCTATTAAGAAAACACCTCTCTCTGGCCGGCTTCTTCCCAGGGGCTGCAGCTCGGCCTCCCGAAGGCGAGGCCTGTATATTTGTAGTTCGATTCCGCCCGTCAAGGCTAATTTCTCCCTACAACTTAATGGACTTGGCTTGACATGCGTAATGATTCCTAATCATGAACATTATTTTCGCTAGCCAGGAGACATGTTCCAGTTGTTGTGACAGATCGCATTTCAGCCATAATGACGGAAAATTACCATTTCTAATTCTCCGGTTTTTGACACCTAAATCCACAGACCATATGTGGCAACAGGAACTCTGGGCCCCTCAGTCCTCCCCGCTCCAGCTGAGATCTGCAGTTGGTGTTTCCACCCCGCCCCCTCAGCCGCACCCAAAGTGGGGGGGTGCAGGAGTGGTCCTAGGGATTGATGGATGGGTCTCTGCTGGCGACTTGGCCTTCCGGTCACTCCCGCCAACTTGAGACGATCAGTCGCCAACACCAATGACAAAAGCCGGAATTTGGAAGGGACCTGGGAGACGGATGCGTTTTCAGGGACCCATTTTACAAATGGGAACACAGAGGGGGCAAAGAGGGGAGGGCAGGGTTGTCTTAAGATCTCACGGCATCATGGGAGGCTCAGCTTTGCCCAGAACCATTCCTGGAGTTTAGCAGTCGTGGAAAGGGAGACCTGGCTGGTCCCTTTACTTGCAAGCCTTAAAACCATGGGTGAGGCAAAACTTGTGAGGTGAAATTGATGAGAGCTGGGTCAGAGGAAACAGCTGAGGCACAGAGAGGTTAGATTGCAGCGCTGGTGGAGGTGGAGTCGGGCCCAGTGTCCCTGCTCTGAACTTCTTACTAAGGTGCCACAATTCACCTTGACCAGTCACCCACCACAGGTGTGAGGAAACTGAGGCCAGCAGGCAAAGAGCTGAAGCCAAGACTCCCTTGTCCTCACGTCCTCACGCAGGTCTTGCATACTTTTGAGGCTGGGAGTCCTGGCAGGGAACCTCCGTCCTGCTTCCAGAGTCACTTCCTCTTCGCCTTCCAGAATCCCCACTCCAAGTGCCTCCAAGGTCTGAGGCTAGAGAAGGGAACAGGTAGAACCCCCCTCAGGGCTTCACAGTGACAACTGCTGGCCGTGCACACCTAAGGGTCCTAATAGCTGCCTAGGCGCTTTGTTCTAGAGAAATCCACGGGGCACAAGGAGTGTTTGCTCAGAATTTACTAATCCTGCCTTGGGAATTCGTCACAGAACCTCAGATTCACCATCCTCTGTAAGAAGAGGGTGAAAATGCCCAACACCGGAAATGGCTGAGGGGTTAGGGGAGGCCCCCTGTCTAGGCACGGGGGACCCTTGCAAGGACCCTGTCCCACTCAGCCCGAGAAGCCCTGGTGCCAATTCCCACGGTGGCGGGTGGGGGAACGCAGCCAGTGCCAAAGGGCGCACCCAGATCAGTCAAGGAGGCCTCGAGCTTCCCTGAAGGCTTTCTGTCTGTGAACCCCTGAGGGTTGTCTGTCGACTCTATGGGGCCCTGAGCCAAGGGTGATGGGAGCGCAGTCTCC
>SJYW01009752.1:550758-593262 GCA_006410735.1 Raphicerus campestris | reverse complement strand
GGCCCCTTTTCCCACATCCAAGGTCTGTTGGGACCACACTCTGTTCTTACCAAAGCATCCATTGATGTCTCCATCTCAGCATCTTTGGAGATGCCCAGGGAAGCTGTGGGGTGTAAATGCTAAAGCAACTGTCTTCTCCACCATACCTAACCTACCCTACCTCGATGTCCACCTTTGTTGATTAAAAAGAAATGTCTTGAGAATAGGTTTTTCTAATATACAGGTAAGTGGGAGGCTTCCACGGAAGGAAGTCAAGGACAGCTATCAGGATAAACTAGGAAGCCTTGCTCATGCCCTTGGTCAGCTGGAAGCCTGAGTGGTCACCTCGACAGAAATTCTGGGTTTCCCTTCCTTGCTAAACATGAAAGAGCAACAGATTCCTCTTCAACCCTGCTTCTCAACAGAGGGTGCAAACGAAAGGATATTTGTGAAAGGGTTTTGGGCTGCCCTGTTGGCTCAGATGGTAAAGAATCTGCCTGCTATGCAGGAAACTCGGGTTCCATCTACCCAGGCCAGTGTTCTTGCCTGGAAATTTCCACGGACTGAGGAGCCTGTGGCAACTGAGCAACTAAAATCCCACACTCCTTCAGGGCATGTGTTTATTCTGTTTATTTATAGGCACCTCTTCTCCCATTCTTTCCATTGGTAGCAACCTCCTGAGGGTGGATCATGCATTATTAGCCCTGATTCGGATTGGTCTGTTTGGCCGACAGTTTGCTTCACAGCTGCCATCTTGCCTTTTATTGTTGTTTGGTTTTTGGTAAGTGGAAGGTTATGCAAAGAGCCTGTGGATGCAGTTCACTTCTAGGGGTTGCCCAGAGTCTGAGGAGAACCCCCTCGCCCTTCCTGTCATTTCAAAGGGATCTTCCATTTTCCAAGTCAGTGCAGAATCATTTACAGGCCAGACTACCTGGGAGTCAAACTCAACTCTTCATTTTCCTGGCTGTAAAACATTGACATTAGTATGCGTGCATGCTAAGTCGCCTCTGACTCTTTGCGATCTGCAACTGTTTGTGTCTTGCGACCATATGGACTGTAGCCTCCAGGGTCCTCTGTCCAAGGGATTCTCCAGGCAAGAACACTGGAATGGGTTGCCATTTCCTACTCCAGGGAATCTTCCTGACCGAGGGATCGGACCCGTGTCTCTTAAGTCTCCTGAATTGGCATGTGGTTTCCTTACCACTAGTGCCACCTGGAAAGCCCCACATCACTATGTGTGTGCTTAGTCACTTCAGTCGTGTCTCTTTGTGACCCTATGGATTGTATCCCACTGGTTCATGGGATTTTCCAGGCAAGAATACTGGAGTGGGCTGCCGTGCCCTCCTCCAAGGGATCTTCCTGACCTAGGGATCGAACTCACATCTCCTGCATTTCAGGCAGATTCTTTACCCACTGAGGCATCAGGGAAGCCCATCAGTATGGTCAGTTGTAAATTGGAAGGAGCAGTGGAATCTATCGCTTAGGGTTTTGCTGAGCATTACATGAGTTAAAACTTGTAAATGGCTTAGAATGGTGCCTGGTACTCAATCATAAGTGCCCAGTCTCTGGTGTCTGGTGTATAATCAGCTACCAGTATATGTTAGCTGTTTTCAAAGACACCAGGGCTCACATGGGAAGGATTCTCAGATCTTTGCCTGGATTTAAACAAACAAATGGACTTCCCAGGTGGCGCTAGTGGTAAAGAACCTGCCTGCCAATGCAGGAGATATAAGAGACATGGGTTGATCCCTGGATTGGGACACCATGGCAACCCACTCCAGTATTCTTGCCCGGAGAATCCCATGGACAGAGGAGCCTAGTGGGCTGCAGGCCGTAAGATCGCAAGAAATCAGACATGACGGAAGTAACTCAGCATGCATGCAAACGAACAAATATAGAAGCTATCACAGACCAATGGGGCCTAAAGACATCTGCAAAGAAATGCTTCAAGTATTGCCCAGAATGGCAGTTGGATGGTGGTCTTTCCAAACTGATGGATATCAATTTCAGCTCTGCCATTTAGGCAGGTGGCCTTAATCTATTTGTACATCAGTTTCTTCTTTGTAAAATAAGTTTTAAAAGATAGGTATAAAATATTTATCTCACTGCCTGACAATAAGAATTCAGTGTTGTCAGCTTTTATTCCTTGTTGGTATATAAACTGCCTTACAGACACTGCCAGCATAGAGGGAGACCATGAAACTGGTGAATACTCTGGTACCTGGGTGTGACCCCTCAGCTCAGGGCCAGGGAGTTTAGGGATAATCTGAATTCCAGGCTGACAAGACCACTCACAGGTGGGTGGTCTTGCTCCAGTCACAGCCTCATTGAGCCAGCTGTCACCTCTGCAAGGAGGATAACAATGATTTTCACTTAGCAGCAGACTGTAGAATTTTCTAATAGGAAGGGTTCTAGGGTCCAGGGGCTTTGGAAGATTGTCTTAAAGCTGTTGTGGCAGAACAGGCAGGCTCCTGACTTAGACTAGATGTGTGCTTGTGATGCGCTGGAGGAGAGACGGAGTGCCCTTTGCTGCTCAGCCCATTCAAAAAGAACAGAATGCTAAGCTAGTGCTCTCATCTCAGGTCTGTGGGTGGGGCAGATAGGGCAAATTAAAGTCCGATTAAGTAGAGGGACTTGCTGCTTAGTCCTTCCTAAAATGCCTGGAGGAGGACAGAATTCATTTGACATTCACAAACTCTTCTAGAAGACAATCTTGATCAGAAATCCTCCTGATTACTTACTAGATCTTATGGACCACTTCTGGAGAAGGGAATAGCGACCCACTCCAGTATTCTTGCCTGGGAAATCCCATAGACAGAGGAGCCTGGCGCGCTACAGTCCACGGGATCGCCAAAAGCTCCCCACCGCCCCCACCCCCTCCACGGACCACTTACAGCCAGCGTGTCTGCAAGATGCTAAAAGCCTCAGAGGCTTCAGCGCCTATTTTGCAGATTTAGAATTAAAGCATGTAAAATGCTTGGCGATGTGCCTAGCGAGCAGCACTGAAAAAATGGGAACCCCTATTATTAAGTCAGATCATAAATGCCTGAAATAAAACGGCCTAAGTAGGACCTTCTGGGATCTATTCTATGCATTTTAAAGCCCTCCCGGAAGAAGGTTTGCAAGGCCCGCGGTGCGACTTCTGTGCATTTCCCTATGGACATCCTGAGGCTTGGAGACCTTTCCTATTGGAGTCTCAGTCAGGTGGAAGACTGTTCTAGAGGTAGATTTCAGAAGAGACGCAACGCGGGTCTCTCGGCGCTTGCTCCGTGGCGCCCCAGTGCCCCACGCCGGGGGAACAGTGCGCAGCTCCACTCCTGCGCTCTGAGTCTGCAGCGGCGGTTAGCTCTGGGGCATCTTGTCCGCCCTGAGGTCGGAGCCAGGGGATCGCCTTGACTCATAGGCAGAACTGGGAGGCCTGGGAGAGTGAGCAAGGCCTCTGTGCTTTGGGCTTTCTGGTCCTATAGGCAGGGGCTGAGGGTTGGCATCTGCTCAGCGCCCAGCCTGCAGCGGGTTCTTCGGGGTTTTGTTTTGTTTTTTTCCCTACGTCTGCATCCCTTTGCCCTGAAACTTACGGAAAGGTTGTGGACAAGACCGGTGGACATCACGTTGCATTTTGAAAGGGTAAGGACAGGGACGGCTCAAGATTTGTTGAGCTTTCCTTGTCATCATGACAAGCTATCTACTTCTGCTGGTAAAACATCTGGCACATCTGTTCTGTGAGGGACGGATGTAACATCATCCCGAATTTACAGTGACGAGGGCTGAGATACAAAGTACTGCATTTCTTTGTGGTCCTACAGTTAACTAAGTGATGGAAACTTGACGACTCATGTCCCTAACCACGCCACGCCGCCTCTCTCCTTCTTCCTGTGTCGCCGGGGGCCAGAATGGTGGCCGACGTCGGTAGGCTTCTCTGAATATTGGTGGGAAAGGAGGCATTGTTATTCTCGCCGGACCATGATGTAATAGCCAAACCCAGCCAGGAACAGAGCCCAGGCCGCTTTGTCGTGGTCTCCCCTGCGGTCCAGGTGGCCTCGGCAATGGTCAGAGGACTATTAGCCTGATGCATCCTTAGTTACCCGAGTCCTTCCTTCCCCAGAGGAGCATGAGGGTCTTGAGGCAGATCTCTCGGCCTGGAGGGCAGAGGACGCTGAGTTAGTATTTTTTGAGAACTCCTATCCAAAGGCTACCCCCGGGACTCACCGCGGACTCACAGTTTCTTCAATCTGCGACCCCCAACCCTGGGCGGGTCCGGGGTGCTGGAGGCCAGCGGCGCGCTCAGATCGGGAGATTGGAGCGGGGATGCGATAAATCCCATCGTTTCCCCGGGCGCCGCGGACAGGAAGAATCAGGCCGAGAATCCTGGGCGACTGGCTGGAGCGGCTGGCCTGGGTGGCGGGCGTGGGGAGTGGCTGAGGCCGGGCGTGAAAGGAGTGGAATCGGGCTAGGGGCGGAGGCTGGACGCGGGTGGCATGCAATGGGGGCCGGGGCCACAGGCGCAGCTGTGGTTTGGGAGTTGGATCGAGAGGTGCCGGCGACCCTTCGCGGAGGTCACCTGGCCCAGAGGCGCAAGTACGGGCTAGCCAGTGGCCCCCTCTCCCCCGGGCTACCTACCCCCTGGCGGGGGTCTCTGCAAGGTGAAGCTGGCTGTAACCGGCCTCTGCCCTCTCTGTGGGGCCCCTCCTTCCCCACCCTCCTTCCCCACCCTNAGACAGAGGAGCCTGGCGCGCTACAGTCCACGGGATCGCCAAAAGCTCCCCACCGCCCCCACCCCCTCCACGGACCACTTACAGCCAGCGTGTCTGCAAGATGCTAAAAGCCTCAGAGGCTTCAGCGCCTATTTTGCAGATTTAGAATTAAAGCATGTAAAATGCTTGGCGATGTGCCTAGCGAGCAGCACTGAAAAAATGGGAACCCCTATTATTAAGTCAGATCATAAATGCCTGAAATAAAACGGCCTAAGTAGGACCTTCTGGGATCTATTCTATGCATTTTAAAGCCCTCCCGGAAGAAGGTTTGCAAGGCCCGCGGTGCGACTTCTGTGCATTTCCCTATGGACATCCTGAGGCTTGGAGACCTTTCCTATTGGAGTCTCAGTCAGGTGGAAGACTGTTCTAGAGGTAGATTTCAGAAGAGACGCAACGCGGGTCTCTCGGCGCTTGCTCCGTGGCGCCCCAGTGCCCCACGCCGGGGGAACAGTGCGCAGCTCCACTCCTGCGCTCTGAGTCTGCAGCGGCGGTTAGCTCTGGGGCATCTTGTCCGCCCTGAGGTCGGAGCCAGGGGATCGCCTTGACTCATAGGCAGAACTGGGAGGCCTGGGAGAGTGAGCAAGGCCTCTGTGCTTTGGGCTTTCTGGTCCTATAGGCAGAGGCTGAGGGTTGGCATCTGCTCAGCGCCCAGCCTGCAGCGGGTTCTTCGGGGTTTTGTTTTGTTTTTTTCCCTACGTCTGCATCCCTTTGCCCTGAAACTTACGGAAAGGTTGTGGACAAGACCGGTGGACATCACGTTGCATTTTGAAAGGGTAAGGACAGGGACGGCTCAAGATTTGTTGAGCTTTCCTTGTCATCATGACAAGCTATCTACTTCTGCTGGTAAAACATCTGGCACATCTGTTCTGTGAGGGACGGATGTAACATCATCCCGAATTTACAGTGACGAGGGCTGAGATACAAAGTACTGCATTTCTTTGTGGTCCTACAGTTAACTAAGTGATGGAAACTTGACGACTCATGTCCCTAACCACGCCACGCCGCCTCTCTCCTTCTTCCTGTGTCGCCGGGGGCCAGAATGGTGGCCGACGTCGGTAGGCTTCTCTGAATATTGGTGGGAAAGGAGGCATTGTTATTCTCGCCGGACCATGATGTAATAGCCAAACCCAGCCAGGAACAGAGCCCAGGCCGCTTTGTCGTGGTCTCCCCTGCGGTCCAGGTGGCCTCGGCAATGGTCAGAGGACTATTAGCCTGATGCATCCTTAGTTACCCGAGTCCTTCCTTCCCCAGAGGAGCATGAGGGTCTTGAGGCAGATCTCTCGGCCTGGAGGGCAGAGGACGCTGAGTTAGTATTTTTTGAGAACTCCTATCCAAAGGCTACCCCCGGGACTCACCGCGGACTCACAGTTTCTTCAATCTGCGACCCCCAACCCTGGGCGGGTCCGGGGTGCTGGAGGCCAGCGGCGCGCTCAGATCGGGAGATTGGAGCGGGGATGCGATAAATCCCATCGTTTCCCCGGGCGCCGCGGACAGGAAGAATCAGGCCGAGAATCCTGGGCGACTGGCTGGAGCGGCTGGCCTGGGTGGCGGGCGTGGGGAGTGGCTGAGGCCGGGCGTGAAAGGAGTGGAATCGGGCTAGGGGCGGAGGCTGGACGCGGGTGGCATGCAATGGGGGCCGGGGCCACAGGCGCAGCTGTGGTTTGGGAGTTGGATCGAGAGGTGCCGGCGACCCTTCGCGGAGGTCACCTGGCCCAGAGGCGCAAGTACGGGCTAGCCAGTGGCCCCCTCTCCCCCGGGCTACCTACCCCCTGGCGGGGGTCTCTGCAAGGTGAAGCTGGCTGTAACCGGCCTCTGCCCTCTCTGTGGGGCCCCTCCTTCCCCACCCTCCTTCCCCACCCTCCTTCCCCACCCTGGCAACAGCAGCCGCGTTCGCACGGTCGCGGGCGGTCCAGGCCCGGGCTGGGGGTACAGGGGGAGGAAAAAATCGGTTCAGGACTCGGAGCTCTAGGGGTCAATCTCCCAAATTTCAGCAGCGCAGAGCCGACCCAACGCCCGCCCGGATGCGGAGACAGCACCCCGCCCCGGCGCGCTGCTTCCTCCTGGGGCCTTGGGTACCAACAGGCCTCTTGGTGCTGCGGGTCCTTCTCTTAAGACAAACCTGAGGATGTCTCCTCGTCGAGAAGCTGGAGAAGGACACAGCAGCCACAAAAAAGCCGCAGTCGGTGTCCGGGGCCCAACCTGTCTCCAACTTCAGCAGGCGTAAACATTTAGTGGGGAGTGTGCTTGGTTTCCCTGGGGGCGGGAACTGGGTGGGGGTGGGGGCGAGACAGGATCTGTATTTTTACCCCTCGGGTGGCCCCAGTATACGCGGTTCAGGGACCTCACAAGGGAGAGCCAGCCCTGCCGGGCGGAGAGGCAAGAGGGGTGAAGTCTGGCCTCGGCGGGATCGGCCTGTCCTCGGACCCTCGGCTCTGAGGGTACTGGGGACACGGGGGCGATAAAAGACCTGCGCTCGAGGAAGGGACAGCGCAGCAGTGAGTCAAGCCTGGGATCAGAACGTCTGCGTTTAAACCTATTTCTCCAGCAAGGCCGCCGCGCTGCGGTGCCCGTGTAGCTCCGATGCGCCACGCGCGCCTCTGCCCCGAATCCTCGGTACCTCTAGGCCGTCTTGGTGCGGTTGAGTCTGCGGGGCTGGAGACCCCACTGAGACTTTGCGAGATGGAGGCAGCTCAGAGCACTTCGAGGAGCATCTTTGCAGACCCAGTCCCGTGATCGACGTGGCCTTTGCCAACTAGGAGGGTGATCAAGTGTCTGGGAACTTGGAGGGTGTTGAATTTTCTCTAGTTTGGGTCTTGGCGCCGGTTTAGACTCAGAGGGTAAGGCATCTGCCTGCCATGCCGTGGACCCGGGTTCGATCCCTGGATCAAGAAGATCCCCTGGGAGAAGGAAATGGCCACCCACTCCAGTATTCTTGCCTGGAGAATCCCGTGGAGGGAGGAACCTGGTGGGCTCCAGTCCACGGGGTCGCGAAGAGGCGGACAGGACTGAGCGACTTCACTTTCTTTCTAACCTGGGGTACAGGAGCAATCTGGGCCCCGCTGTAGTCGACTCGATGAGAACAGGGGCGTTGCTTTCTGCCCGCCTCGGCGAGGGTCACGTCAGGCTTTCCAGGCAGTCGGGTTTGCGCCTGGCCTTGCAGCCAAGGCGAGCCACCTGCGGAGGCCGCGGGCGAAGAGTTGAGCTGAGCCCACACCTGGAACGTCCCCCTCCGCAGTTCCCTCCTCAAAGCCCTTTCCTTGCCCGTCTGAAATGAAGCGAGAGGCTCTGCCCCTCCCTGGGGTTGAACGCAATGAAGTTGTCAGAGATTCACAAGCAAACAGTGTCTCCTCCCCTTTACCTATCCAGGTGAATTATTTGCGGTGACTTCTAATTTCCTTCCCCCAAAGTAAACCATGTCTTCCCACCTTGCCACCTTTTTTTTTTCCCCCTTTAAGCTTAAATGCTTATGAAAAATTGAAGGAAAAACATCTTCAGTGGCCTTTGGGTTCTCCTAGAAAAACAACCCAAACCCAGACCTCACTAGTAATAGTGAAAACTGTAAAATTCAGCTCTTTATCCCAGGCTTCCCCAGTTTCCAAACTGACAACTCAAACATGTTTGGACTTCAAAATGTCAAGCTTGATATCTGGCTCCTTTGCAAAGATGGCTTGGCTGATACATGACTGGAAATGTAGACTGGTAATTCCAGCAGATTGGAAACCCTTCTTTTTGTCTGGTTAATCCCACTATCAGCTGGCTGAGGGGCCGTGCTAGAACTGGAAGTTTTGTCAATGTATTGGCAGTTTATAGAAAATTTTTAAAATGTAGGCTATTGAGCTAATGACATTTAGCAAGAATACCATTAGAATTTTCCCTTATTTGCCATCCCCCCCACCCTTGGTTCTTTTACATGGAATTCTGTATAAAATAGAAACTATTTATATGAAAGTTTGCAGGGTGTTACAGTAACCAAAAATACAGGGAATGAAACAATTAAGGAGCACATACAGGCATATTAATTACCCCACCTCGCACAGGCAGCTATATGTTCTACATGGAGTTTTTCATTACTACATGAGCTGTTAAATGCATAAAATAGGTACATTTGTGGGCACATTAACACACTAGGAGAACTTGAACTTGTTCATTTCCTGGCTTTTATGGGCCTGGTTGGGCTGTATGGGCTTGCTTTGCACATGCTCACATGCCCTGAACTCACATTGACTTCTTGAGTCCCACCTTCATGGTAGCGGGAGACAAGAAGAAATGGCATACGCCGCATGGTTGCGTGTGAGCTTTGCGGTCATGTGTGCTGTCTTCTGTGCCTGCATGACACATTCTATGGTGTGTCTGGCCCAGGACAGAAGGAAGCCCTTGACTTCTGGGCCTGGAGGCCTTTGTTCAACCCATTGTGTTTTCTGAGACCACATGGTGAGTCCAGCATTACCTGGGAAGTTTTTGTTCTTGCCACTGGTTCGCCTAGGCTGTTCTCCCTAGTTTACCTGTCAAATATGAAACCTGGAATGAAGCTGTCCTGCTCCCTCAGCAGAGCACCTGTCCTCTTCCTTTGTACAAAGGACTTTGAAATAATTCTCACCCCTTCTCTCCACACAGTGAGCCACCTGTCACTCTCACCTGAGCTTCTGGATGCCTTTATTCTCAATCATAAATTTGAAAATAATGTTAACAGGATAACTGTGCTGTGTGCTTAGCTGCTCAGTTGTGTCCCAACTCTTTACGGCCTCATGGATCGTAGCCCACCAGGCTCCTCTGTCCGTTGAGATTCTCCCAGCAAGAATACTGGAGAGGTTGCCATGGCCTCTTCCAGGGGATCTTCCCAACCCAGGGATCAAAGCCAGTCTCCCGCATTGCAGGTGGATTCTTTACCATTGAGCCACCAAGGAAGCCCATTAGATTCCTAGAAATGGATTACTTAGTAAAGAACAGGTAGACTGGCATAGAAATGAATAGTCTTGGATGTTGCAATAAATGGAATTAATTTACATTATCTCTGTTGAAAAGCACTGCTTATATATTCAGAACTGTGGAAAAGACTGCATATCTCTATATTGCATATGTATGTATTTAATTTTTTAATTGGAGTATAGTTGCTTTACAATGTTGCATTAGTTTTGCTGTACAGCAAAATGAATCAGTTATACATATATGCAATTTCGCTCTTGTTTTTAGAGTCCCTTCCCTCCATATATTTTTTCTTAGCTTTTTTTTTAAGAAATAAGAATCTAGCAAAATGAGCTTGTTTGAATCTGAAATTAAGATAAAGAACAAGACTTTACATTCTACTTGACAGTGTCTTACATAAATAAAATTTAAAGTCAGCTTCAAGATAAGTCTTGAAATAAATATTTAAAATGTGATTTGGCTTACATGTAAATGTCACATGAAGGAAAATACCACAATTGTTTTAACGATGGCAAATGGCTTTGAAGAAAAGTGAAGAATGTCATTTGTCATTTTTATATCCTATTTACAGGAACAGATAGTCAGATATTTTGACGGGGAAAATATGGTGGATTTTGGTGTGTGAGAAAGTGTTTTATGAACAGTCCACAGTTTCATATTTTATCTGCTGGTTATTGGCAGTTTATAATGGATGATTGAGGTTTGAACTGAATATAGTTTTAAAACACAGGAGTTGCCATTTTTGTCTAAAACTACTCCATATAATTTTTTAAAGGGTCAAATCAAATGTGGAGGTAACAGTTATCATTTGAAAGCTTCTCATGTGCTAGAGACACCATGCTTCATATCTTATAAATATTATTTCATTTCCTCCTTATGAAAATCTCTGATACTACCCCCACTTAAGAGATAAGAAGATTGAGCCTTTGTGAGCCTTTGTGAGAGCTTCTTTATGGTTATATAGATAACGGTGGAACTGGGATCAACTAACTGTAAGATTGAAATTTTACTCACTACTCTAAGCTGCATCTCTCCATTGACATGAATAACCATGTTTCACTGAACAGTCTTGAATTCACAGAACCTTGTATTAAAAAAAAAAATGTTTACTAAATTAAATGGTTCAGGTTGAAATGGTAGAATTGGCTATGAACTTAGACTTTGAGAAAAATTACCTGGCTTTCAAGAAGGTGGTCTTATTTGCTAGGCCTAAAATGTTTTACTTTACTGTTCTGTTCTGAAATGTTATGTTTTGGAGCAAACCCAGTGGTAAGGTCCAGAAATGGAGATGCCAATATAAAGGATGAAATGCTGGAGCTTTTTCAGCTGTAAACTGGAGGGAGCTGAATTGGAGGGGTTAAAATGTATATCAGTTTTCATATCAGACAGTTTCATATGTCTGATAGCTTTCATATAGCCCCTTTCTGCTGAAATCATTTTTATTTCACATTTGTATGCTGAAAAGTGCAACTCCAAGGGCCAAATTCCCTGGCTTGTGTACTGAAGATATTCAGCGTTTTGAGTGTTAAGAAGAGCTACAAATTAATCCCCGGGAAAAATTCCTTCCATTTCCAAGTCTGCCAATGCAGGATTTTCAGAAAGGATAGTTGACCAAATAAATTAAACTCCCTTTGACTATGCAGATGTCAAGAAAGAACATACTTTTCAGAGCAAAATTATGGATCAGAAGAATTTTTTTTTCTTCTCTTTGAAATACATTTTCTTCTTGCTTTCGGTATCTATGTAAGTTTGAGTTTCCTGTGCAACTTTTAGATTCTTTATTCTTTGTTACTGTGTCGCGCTGCTTTTTTTTTTTAATAGCCCAGGAGCAATATTATATAAGGAAAAATAAAAAGCTCCATTACAATCTCCAACTCTCTTAAACTGAAAAAAAAAAGTAAACTGGAATGAACATACATGCTCTTGAAGGTTGGAATTTTAAATTTGGTTTTAATAGTCTCAGTAGTTAGAAACAGCAGAATTATTTTGTGGTTGAAGATTCTTTATTTAATGATATTTATAGAATGTGGTGAACACTGGTTGAGCAGGTTCATGTGCTGCCTTTTTAATAGGGAGCTATTGCTACTGGTTTCTCCTCCATGAGGCATGTACTTGGAGTTGTTTTTCAGTGCTGTGAGTGCTAATGAAGGCCAATTTAAAGCAATTTTCTTGAAGATTGCTGCTCAACCCTGTCTGACTTCTAATTCCAAAACTTATGCCAGGCAGGAGGGTGTAGCGAGGGGTTAGTAAATACAATTATATTAATATTGGTCTTGTTTTAGTTACTTACAGCTCGGTTACCTTGAAGGCAACCAGTCAGTGAATACAGACCTGATACATTCAGTGCATTCATTATACTCATAAGTCTAGCATGGAAACGGATGTTGAAATTCAGCGTGTGAGAAAGGGGGTGTAAGTATTTACGTTCAGCCTGAGCTTGCTCTGAGCTGATAAATGACGGCCAAAGCTTCTCTTTTAAAACTCTAAACTGCATTAGATGAGTCACTGGCCTGTGTTATCTCAGCTATGTCACTGCTACGCTTGCCACAAAATTATTCTGTTGTCAGTGCATTTGAGAGGTAAAATTATTTTACTCTGCTATAGATATTATTTCTGTCTGTCTTTTCTGAGCAGGATGTGCTCTTTCCGGACGGATTTATTAACTTGAGATCGGCTTCAGCTGAATGTTGTGAACGTACATCATTCAGACTGAGGCTAGTTCAGTGATCTTTGCACAGTGAAAATTCAGTAGGGTGACTTCATTATAAGGAAAATAAAAGAGAAAAAATGACTTTGATACAGTCTTCTGTCATTTTGTAGCCCCTCAGTCGTTTTCAGGTTTCACTTTTCATTTTAAAAACAAAATTTTACAGGCTCCCATCCAAAGTATTTAATTTACTTTTGGCAACTAAAAAGAAATAAGTTGCTTTTGAAAACTTAGAAAGGTGCCTCTAGGATTGAACATAATATTGCATAGGACTTAATTGGGTATAATATAATATTTTATACCTTAAATTCCCTTGAGACCAAAAACGAAACATCTTCTCTAAAGAACAAAAGATAAAAATGATTTTAAATGCAACTAAAAGGTAATTATATAAATAAGGTACTTATGTTCTCTCTTATTTTTTAATTATGTCACCTTATCTAAGACAGTATGAAAATTTCCAAGGAGGAAAGTTTAAGGATACCTAATTTGCAATCAAAACTAGTAGGTTGATATTTGTAAATTCTTTTGTCAGTTTTGAGTTGTAAAACGGAGATCATCTGATTTATCAGTGACATTTTGTGGAACTTAAAAAGAAAATGGATGGTGAATGCTACGTAAATTTTGGTATTTGAAGAAAATTACTTAACTTCTTTCTCCAAGTCTCTGTTTATATCGATATATTACAATGTGCCCTTTTATATGAATGCTGCAATTATAGAGATAATGTAAATGAAATTTAAAATGAAGTAATTTAATTTTGAAGGTTAAGTCAGTAATTTGCATTTTGTTCAATAATTTTTCATATTTGACTAATGATGAATTTTCCATATTGGGCCTTTTTTCTCCTAGTTTGTATTTTGACTTGCCTACAAAACAAATGCATTCCAAAAATTAAGACTTTGTGGTTGGCATTTACATATTAAGAAAATATTAAGAAAAATGAGATATTTTATGAATGTAATGAGCACTTTTCTGGTGTTCATTTGAAAAGAATATTGGATTCATATTGATACAAACACTTTGAAGAGATTTTATTAAAATGTCCTCTCTCTCTGAGTTACCCTTTGTCTTTCCATTTACGTGGAGAATAAGGAAGCATATATAATTTATTACTATTAAGGAACTTTATGAATGGCCTTTCTCATATTTCCCCCCTGGAAGCCATTAGATAATCTGTTTTTGTAATACTGAGTCAAACATTTGGTTTAGTATTCTTTTTTTCAGAACAGACCACATAATCATAGGATTATTAGGCATCTCATAATTTTTAGAGGTTGTCTTAAACCCATGCACCTTTATTCCAATGCTGAATTTCCTAAAGTTACAATCTTTAATTCTTGTTCTCAAAAGCAAACAAACAAAAAAATGTTACCCAAGATGCACATAAAACATGCATTAAAGGCGTTTCCTACTCTATGTTTTTTTATTATCCCTCTCCCTTACCACCCACCAGCCTTGTGGATTTAAGAGAGTCGACATAATTGAGTAAGTAAATTACCAAAAACCTAGGCAGCTGCTGCAGACACCTAGCAACTGCCTGTTCCTTGGTTCTAATGTTCTCGTATTAGCACATTAAAACAAGCAGAAAGGGGGCTCTTAATTACGCCTTGCTTTATGGGAGCACAATAAATTCCTTTTGTTGACCTTACTGCACACTCAATGGTGTTTTTGTGCAGTGTTGTATTAAGAGATATCAAAAGTCATAGATTGAAGGATTATTCTGAGTATTTAAGGAACGTGTAAGTAGGTAGTAATGAACCCCCAATACAACCAAATCTGCTCGTCTCAATGCTAAAGTACCAGTTATTCAACATTTCAAACTGACAGCTTGTAAATGTAAATTTTATTAAATGCACAGCAATAAAAATTTGTAGGTTTCTGTCACTTTGAATTTTAGTGGCTCAAAATGAGGCCTCTAGCCTTTTAAATCACAGCAGGTAAAAGCAGAGTTCCCAAGCATTCAGCATTTTGAACCTTTTTTAGGTTTCACTGTGTGCATTTGCTCACATAATATCCTTTGCAGGATTCAAGAATGGATGTGTTATGTCACTAACAGGCCCACATTTTCCATCTCCTTTATATCACAGTTCACAAAATGTTTCTCTTACAACTCAAGAGGAGAGAGAGTGAGAGANTAATTTGCAATCAAAACTAGTAGGTTGATATTTGTAAATTCTTTTGTCAGTTTTGAGTTGTAAAACGGAGATCATCTGATTTATCAGTGACATTTTGTGGAACTTAAAAAGAAAATGGATGGTGAATGCTACGTAAATTTTGGTATTTGAAGAAAATTACTTAACTTCTTTCTCCAAGTCTCTGTTTATATCGATATATTACAATGTGCCCTTTTATATGAATGCTGCAATTATAGAGATAATGTAAATGAAATTTAAAATGAAGTAATTTAATTTTGAAGTTTAAGTCAGTAATTTGCATTTTGTTCAATAATTTTTCATATTTGACTAATGATGAATTTTCCATATTGGGCCTTTTTTCTCCTAGTTTGTATTTTGACTTGCCTACAAAACAAATGCATTCCAAAAATTAAGACTTTGTGGTTGGCATTTACATATTAAGAAAATATTAAGAAAAATGAGATATTTTATGAATGTAATGAGCACTTTTCTGGTGTTCATTTGAAAAGAATATTGGATTCATATTGATACAAACACTTTGAAGAGATTTTATTAAAATGTCCTCTCTCTCTGAGTTACCCTTTGTCTTTCCATTTACGTGGAGAATAAGGAAGCATATATAATTTATTACTATTAAGGAACTTTATGAATGGCCTTTCTCATATTTCCCCCCTGGAAGCCATTAGATAATCTGTTTTTGTAATACTGAGTCAAACATTTGGTTTAGTATTCTTTTTTTCAGAACAGACCACATAATCATAGGATTATTAGGCATCTCATAATTTTTAGAGGTTGTCTTAAACCCATGCACCTTTATTCCAATGCTGAATTTCCTAAAGTTACAATCTTTAATTCTTGTTCTCAAAAGCAAACAAACAAAAAAATGTTACCCAAGATGCACATAAAACATGCATTAAAGGCGTTTCCTACTCTATGTTTTTTTATTATCCCTCTCCCTTACCACCCACCAGCCTTGTGGATTTAAGAGAGTCGACATAATTGAGTAAGTAAATTACCAAAAACCTAGGCAGCTGCTGCAGACACCTAGCAACTGCCTGTTCCTTGGTTCTAATGTTCTCGTATTAGCACATTAAAACAAGCAGAAAGGGGGCTCTTAATTACGCCTTGCTTTATGGGAGCACAATAAATTCCTTTTGTTGACCTTACTGCACACTCAATGGTGTTTTTGTGCAGTGTTGTATTAAGAGATATCAAAAGTCATAGATTGAAGGATTATTCTGAGTATTTAAGGAACGTGTAAGTAGGTAGTAATGAACCCCCAATACAACCAAATCTGCTCGTCTCAATGCTAAAGTACCAGTTATTCAACATTTCAAACTGACAGCTTGTAAATGTAAATTTTATTAAATGCACAGCAATAAAAATTTGTAGGTTTCTGTCACTTTGAATTTTAGTGGCTCAAAATGAGGCCTCTAGCCTTTTAAATCACAGCAGGTAAAAGCAGAGTTCCCAAGCATTCAGCATTTTGAACCTTTTTTAGGTTTCACTGTGTGCATTTGCTCACATAATATCCTTTGCAGGATTCAAGAATGGATGTGTTATGTCACTAACAGGCCCACATTTTCCATCTCCTTTATATCACAGTTCACAAAATGTTTCTCTTACAACTCAAGAGGAGAGAGAGTGAGAGATTTTGAAAGAAATAAGTCACAGAGATTTAAAAAAAAAAAACATTAAAGCAATTATCCTCCAATTAAAAAGAAATTAAAAACAGAAAAAAAATTAAGAAAAATAAGAAAGTGCAACAAATAATATGAATGCACTAGTCAAGCTCATTCTCATGGAGATAATGGAAAATATAAATAAGCATGTAAAATAAGCATATAGTGAGACAATATAATGGGGAATAAAATCTTGGTTAAGATTTCCTAAAGATTTNTTAAGAAAAATAAGAAAGTGCAACAAATAATATGAATGCACTAGTCAAGCTCATTCTCATGGAGATAATGGAAAATATAAATAAGCATGTAAAATAAGCATATAGTGAGACAATATAATGGGGAATAAAATCTTGGTTAAGATTTCCTAAAGATTTCTAAAACCTAGAAAGAAAGTGAAAAAACACACATATTTCAAGGCTCACTTTATTGGACAAAATGATGACTGGTGTTTCACTTAAGGAAAGCCCCAAGCTGGATTTAAATAACAATTGTTTGCTATGTTCTAAACTTAATGACGGGAGCATTTCATTTCTCTGTTTACTGTCCTATAGAGAAGTCGTCTCAATTGATACCTGACCAATATCAGAATTTAAACACAGTAATTGAATATGCAGTTTGTCAAGTAATATTACTTTACCTTAGTGAATATTATTGCTATAAATGACTTTTCTGATGAGACTTAGGAGAAAGCATTTGGCCACCTGTGGTTGTTAAATATCCCCCTGGCACTTTTTGTAAGAGTTGAAGTATTACCCTGGTTTTGGCCACATTCCAGTTTGAGCTAATGGCATTCGTCCTTTCAAAGTTGCCTTTGCAGTTTTAATTGGGTCTGACTCTTTTCTTCACTCTAAGGAGGCTTCACCCCTAAACATTCTCATTCTGGCAGAAAGAGAGGAGACCGTCATCCTTCTTTGTCTGCATTTCTGGAGAGTATTACAATGTTCTGTGCATTATCAAAGTAGTTAGAGATGAATTTCAGCAGTGCGTGTGTACATATTAGAGGGGTTTGTTGATTAGTCTCTCAATCGTGTCTGACTCTGCAACCTCACAGGACTGTAGCCCACCAGGCTCCTCTGTCCATGGGATTCTCCAGGCAAGAATACTAGAGTGGGTTGCCATTTCCTCCTCCTGGGGATCTTCCTGACCCAGGGATCCAGTCTGCGTCTTCTGCATTGACAGGCGGGTTCTTCACTGCTTAACCACAGGGGAAGCCCCCATTAATGGGCTTTAGCATTTATAGAATATAAATGTTGTTTACTGCGTTCATAGAATCTTTCTTCAAAAGATTTTACTTTTAGGGTACTTTGACAGATGATGTAAAGTGGTTTTGTTAACTTGAGTTTCAACAGCTTATCTTTGAAATGGTGGAAGTCACGACTGCTTTATCATAGTTCATAATGTATGTAAAAATTTAATTACCAAGATAGTAATCACATTTTGTGGGGTTAATTTTTCTTTCTATGTTAAAAGTCAAAGTTCTTTCTCAAAGACCTGTGTGGATGAGCTAATATGTCTTTGGCACTGTTTCAGTTTTAATGCCTCTTTCTGCTGCTGTATTCACTGAATCACAATGAGAGTTAAGTATAGAGGACACAGTAGTTGAATGGTTCTTAAGGTTTCCTTAGCTAATATGTTTAAATTTGAGAGATAATCACTCTCAAGAATATTTCTATTTCTCTTTTCTTATCTTCCTCAATTACTTCTGCTGTTAAAGTCAACTCCCTCTCTTATTAGAACTAGCAACATTTTGGTGTAGAGGTGGCTGTCCGAGGGAGGGAGATGAAATTAAAATAGAGGTGTGGCCTTAAAATCATGGAATTTCAGAGTTTGGAATGTAGGAGCTCACATGTAGCCTGCTCACATCTTAGTCCACTTCGTGGTTTTCTTCTTTTTATGTTACATATGGGATATGTGGCTATTTAAAATATATAGAATGGATAAAGTAAAAGAATTTACTTTCTTTTCTCCTCTATCTTGTGTGCCGTGCTCGGTCGCTGAGTGGTTTCCACCTCTTTGTGACCCCATGGACTGNAGACCTTGTCTGCAACCCTGCCCTCCAGCTCCTGTTGGTTGACCTGGAATGGACCCCTGAACTGAACCAAAGCAGTCAGATGCTCTCAGTGATTTCGAACTGGGATTCAGAGACAGAGAATTCATCTCTGTGTATAATTAGAATTACAATCAGGCAAGCCTGAAGCCTGACGTATGGCTATCTTCCAGGATGGGGCAAGAAAGCAGAGAACACCAGGCTAAATGGAGTGGAATAAATTATATGCCAAGAGAGAAATAAATACAAGAGATAGAGTCTCTCTCTCTCTCCTCCTTACAGATTTCTAGGTCTTGCTTAAAAGTCCTCCTGTGGAACTTAATTCCATTCTTGTCCTTTGGTTCTATAGGATACTCCTGTATCCCAGTAACAAAAATGACTAAGCCTAGTTCAAGTTACCATCTACTAATTTAACCAAAAGAGTTTTCCACTTCTGAGAATTTATTCAAAGAAAGCCATGTACAGGTATGTACATCCCCATGTTCACTGCAGCATTGTTTACCATAACAAGACATGGAAACCACCCGTGTCTAGTCCAGGGGATGAATGGATAAAAAAGATGTGGGATGGATATATGTGTGTGTGTATATATACATATCCATGTATATATATGCATACATAATGGAATATTATTCAGCCATACAAAAAGGAAATTTTGCCACTTCTGACAGCATGAATGGAAATTGAAACTTTATGATAAATGAAATAAGTCAGAGAGAATGAGTTAAGACTGAAAGATATCACTTATATGTGGAATCTTAAAAAAAATGAATAAATAAAAAAGAATAGAGCCCAAAGGTACAGACTGTTGTTTTTGTTGTTCGGTCGCTAAGTCGTGTCTGATTTTTTGTGACTCCACGAACTACAGCAAGTCAAGCTTCCCTGTCTTTCACTGTTTCCTGGAGTTTGCTCAAATTCATGTCTGCTGTGGCCCAGCTGCTTCACTTTTTCTGGAGCTATTAGTAATTGCCCTCTGCTCTTCTCCAGTAACATACTGGACACCTTATGACCTGGGGGACTCATCTTTTGGTGTCGTATATTTTTGCCTTCTCACAGCAATAATACTGGAGTAGTTTGCCATTCCCTCCTCCACTGGACCACGTTTTGTCAGAACTCTTCACTGCGACCCATCCATCTTGGGTGGCCCTGCACAGCAATGCTCATAGTTTCACTGAATTATGGAAGCTCCTTTGCCACAACAAAGTTGATGATCCATGAAGGAGAGATATAGATTGGCGGTTGTTAAAGTTGACCAAGTGGGTGGATGAAATGAGTGAAAGGNACCCATCCATCTTGGGTGGCCCTGCACAGCAATGTTCATAGTTTCACTGAATTATGGAAGCTCCTTTGCCACAACAAAGTTGATGATCCATGAAGGAGAGATACAGATTGGCGGTTGTCAAAGTTGACCAAGTGGGTGGATGAAATGAGTGAAAGGAGTCCAGAGAAACATATTTCCAGTCATAAACTTGATAAATCCTAGAGATGTAATACACAGTATGGTGACTATAGTTAATAATATTATATTATTTACTTGAAAATTGCTAAGATCACTGTAGATGGTGACTGCAGTCATGAACTGAAAAAATGCTTATTCCTTAGAAGAAAAGCTATGACCAACCTAGACAGCATATTAAAAAGCAGAGACATTACTTTGCTGACAAAGGTCCGTCTAGTCATAGCTGTGGTTTTCCCAGTAGTCATGTGTGGGTGTGAGAGTTTGACCATAAACAAAACTGAGTGCTAAAGAATCGATGTTTCTGAACTATGGTGTTGGAGAAGACTCATGAGAGTCCCTTGAACTGCAAGGAGATCAAACCAGTCAATCTTAAAGGAAATGAGTCCTGAATATTAATTGGAAGAACTGTTGCTGAAGCTGGAGCTTCAATACTTTGGTCACCTGGTGCAAAAAACTGACTCAGTGAAAAAGACCCTGATGCTGGGAAAGATTGAAGGCAGGAGAAGAAGGGGACAACAAAAGATGAGATGGTTGGGTGGCATCACTGGCTCGATGGACGTGAGTCTGAGCAAGCTCCAGGAGTTGGTGATGGAGAGGGAAGCCTGGTGTACTGCAGTCCATGGGGTTGCAAAGAGTTGGACACAGCTGAGCAACTGAACTGAACTGAAGAGAGTAGATCTAAGGCTTCTCATCGCAAGAAAAAAAAATTTATGATGATGGAAGTAAGCTAGACTTACCTGGGTGATCATTTCATAATATATACAGTATTGAATCACTATGTGGTACATCTGAAACTAATACGATGTTATATGCCAATTATATCTCAATTTAAAGAGTTTTAACTAAGAACATTGGTGTCAGAAATTGGATTGCAAATTATAGCCCTTTGGGGAAGAGAACTGTAGAACTGGCTCAGTTGAAGTGCTATAAAATGTGAAGAATATGAAGTTTTCTCCAGAATGGGACAGGAATATAGCTTGATTTTGTTACTTGCAACCATGCAGATATGACTAATCACAGTTAGAGTGGGAAGATTAAAAATGCCAAGAGAAAACCATTTAACAAAAGCCCATAGAGATCAGTGGAGAAAAGAACTAGATATGGACAGGAAGATCCAGTGTTTGTCAGGAAAAAGTATTCAGGAAGTGAACTGACAACAATTTTTGTCTTCAGGTGAAGAAAATCCTAGGTAGAAGTAAAGCAGATTTTACATTCAAATATGATTAAGTATGAGCACTTATAAATGAAAAACATAAAATGTAGCATGGTGTGTATAATATAAAAAATGGAAGCATTGTGTATTTGCTTCCCAGGGGTGCAATGACAAAGTTTCACAGACTGAGTGGCTTAAGACAACAGAAATGTATTCTCTTATGGTTCTGAAATTGAGAAGTCCAAAATCAAGGTGTCTCCAGGGCCATGCTTCCACTAAAGGCTCCAGAGGAGAGTCTTTCTTTGTCTCTTTCCTCTCTTGGTGGCTCTAGGCATTCCTTGGCTTGTGGCAGCATCACCGTAATCGCTGCCTCTTCTTCATATGGCCTTCTTCTCTCTGTTTTCACAAGGTATTCCTCTCTGTGTTTCTTTCCTCTTCTAATAAGGACGTTGATTTTACTAAATTCAAAGCTCATGAAAATGTTCTTAACTCAGTTACAACTGTAAAGGCTATTTCCAAGTCAGATCACATTCATAAATGCTGAGGATAGGATTTCCACATAACTTTTTGGAGGGGGACAATTCAACACAAAACAGATTGTGTATAAATATATCTTTTTTTTTTTTTGGCCACCTGATGCGAAGAACTGATTCATTTGAAAAGACCCTCACGCTGGGAAAGATTGAAGGTGGGAGGAGAAGGCGATGACAGAGGATGAGATGGTTGGATGGCATCACTGACTCAGTGGACATGAGTTTGGGTAAGCTCTGGGAGTTGGTGATGGACAGGGAGGCCTGGCATGCTGCAGTCCATGGAGTCGCAAAGAGTCGGACACAACTGAGTGACTGAACTGAACTGAACTGAACTGAATTCAACACAAAACAGATAGTGTATAAATGTATCTTTTCTTATTCAGTAGACAGTTTTTTTTCAGTCTGGGGCTATTGCAAATCATATCTTCAAAAAGAGGGCTACAACAGTGTCTCCCATCCTGGGTACCCTTCTGCAGTGTTCTTTACCACTCTCCCACTGGTAGATGGAGTGTAATTCCCCTCCCATGGAATCCAGCTGGCCTTGGTGAACTGCAATAAGCAAGATCATGCAGCAGAAGTGTCATCACATGACTACTGAGGCTCCATCAGAAAATATTTTGCAGCTTCTGCCTAGGACTTGGGAATGCATGCTTCTAGTCACACCTTTTTAGGGTACTCCCATTCAGGATACAGCCATGTCCTGTGGGAAGCCCAAGCCACATGTAGATGTTCCTGTTGACAGTCTCACCCGAGCCAAGTCTTCAAGTTGTCCTAGCACAAGATCCAGACACTGAGCGAAGAATGCTTCAGATTACTCCAGACTCAAGGCGTTTGTGTCACTCCCAGTCATTTGAGTCTTCCCAGCTGTAGCTCCAGCTATTGCAAAACACAGAGAAGCCACTCCTGCTGTGCCCTGTCCAAATTCCTGATAAACAGAATCCCCGAACATAATAAAATGGTGATTGTTTTATATCCCTAGTATGTGGCAATTTGTTCTGCTGCGATAGTAATTGGAATAGTGGGTCACAACTCATTAGTGTGGTGTAAAATGAATTTAGCAGGGTACCAAAATTAAACTAAAAGTTAAAAATTTTATATTCTATATCTTAAGATTTTTATTTTAAAATGTAAATATAAATTTGCTGTTAAAAGTGATTACATTTTGTCTTTGTGGTTTGGAAGGCTGTGTTAGGAAAAATTACTGTTGTTGTTTAGTCACTAAATTGTGTCTGACTCTTTGTGACCCCATGTACTCTAGCCCGCCAGGCTCCTCTGTCTATGGGATGTTCCAAACTTTTGAATTGTGGTGTTGGAGAAGACTCTTGAGAGTCCCTTGGACTGCAAGGAGATCAAAAACATCAATCCTAAAGGAAATCAGTCCTGAATATTCATTGGAAAGACTGATACTGAGCTGAAACTCCAATACTTTGGCTGCCTGATGTGAAGAACTGGCTCTTTGGAAAAGACCCTGATGGCAGGAAGAGAAGGGGATTTATCCCCTGCCTGATGACATGGTTGGATGGCATTACCAACTTGATGGATATGAGTTTGAAAAAGCTCAGGGAGTTGGTGGTGGACAGGGAAGGCTGGTGAGCTGCAGTGCATGGNGGCAGGAAGAGAAGGGGATTTATCCCCTGCCTGATGACATGGTTGGATGGCATTACCAACTTGATGGATATGAGTTTGAAAAAGCTCAGGGAGTTGGTGGTGGACAGGGAAGGCTGGTGAGCTGCAGTGCATGGAGTTGCAAAGAACTGGACACAACTGAGTGACTGAACTGAACTGAACTGAAGCAGGAATACAGGAGTGGGTTGCCATTTCCTTCTTAGGGGATCTTCCTGACCCAGGGATTGAACCTGGATGTCCTGCATTGCAGGCAGACTCTTTACCACTTAGCTACAGTCATTCAAATGTAATAGCCAGCAGGAAAGATGTGCTGGAAAATCTACGAACTCAAGGATAAATGTTGAAAAAGAACTTTTGACAATGGAAAAAATAGAAAGAAAAACAAATGCTTGTTATACAAGCAAACCGATAACTCCAGTTTGCATGGGCAGCTAGAGGAGAAGAATGATTTCTTTTCCTTTTTAACTTTTCAAAAAATTTAAAATTTTAGTTTCAGGTGTACAGTACAGTAACATCTGAAACTGTGAAACTATGTATATACACTTTTCCAGATTCTATCCCCTTATAAGTTATTATATAATATTGAGTATAATTCCCTCTGCTAAAAGCATCTACCTTCCAATGCAGGAGACGAGACAGGGGCTCCATCCCTGGGTCTGGAAGATCCCCTGGAGGAAGAAACGGCAATCCATTCTAGTGTTCTTGCCTGGAGAATCCCATGGACAGAGGACCCTGGTGGGCTTTGGTCCATAGGGTTGCGAAGAGTCGGACACAACTGAGGCAACTTAGCATGCCTGTACAACCCTAGACGACTCATTGGAAAAGACCCTGATGCTGGGAGAGATTGAAAGCAAAAGGGGAATAGGGTGTAGAGGATGAGGTGATTAGAGAGCATCACTGGCCCAGTGAACCTGAATTTGAGCAAACTCTGGGAGATAGTAGAGGACAGAGGAGATGGGCATGCTGCAGTCCATGGAGTCGCGAAGGGTCTGACAAAACTTAATGACTGAACAATTCCAGGAAAATTATATCATGCATCTAAAATTCAGTATTTTCATCTATAAAATGGAGATTATAATAATACCTACTTCACAGAGTTAAGAAATTACATAAGTTAATGTGCATCACCTAACAAAGAGTCTAGTCCATAAACTGAGCTCAGTTCAGTTCAGTTCAGTCGCTCAGTTGTGTCCAACTCTTNCTGCAAAGACAATTTTGTATTTCCTCTTTAATATTTATAAAGATACAAAGTGATAAAAAATGTTAATCAAAGTGGGTATCAAGGGAACATATCTCAACATAAAATGGCCACTTGTGACAAACCCAAAGTAATATCATATTCAATGATGAAAAGCTGAAATTCTTTCCTCTAAATTCAGGAAAAAGGACAAGGATGCCCACTTCTACCACTTCTATGTTAACACAGTTTTGGAAGCCCTAGCCACAGTAATCAGAAAAGAAAAATGCCATCCAAATTGGAAGAGAAGTAAAACTGTCACTAATTGTGCCACAAAAGCTGGCATAATACTTTGTATTGGAACTCTCAAAGTCTCCACCCCAAAACTGCTAGAAGTGAGTTCAGCAACGTTGCAGGAGGCAGAATTATACAGGAATATACAGAAATCTGTTGCAATTCTACACACTATCAGAAATAGAAAGTTAAAAAAAAATTTCATTTAAAATCACATCTAAAAGAATAAAATATCTAGGAATAAACTTAATCAAAGATGTGAAAGACCTATACTCTGAACACCATAAAACTCAAAAGACCACTAATTGCCAANTCTTCCAAGGAGCCAATTGTCTTTTAATTTCATGGCTGCAGTCACCATCTGCAGTGATTTTGGAGTCCAACAAAATAAAATCTGTCACCATTTCTGTTGTCTCCCCATCTATTTCCCGTGAAGTGTTGGGACTGGATGCCATGATGTTAGTTTTCTGAATGTTGGGTTTTAAGCCAACTTTTTTATTCTCCTCTTTCACTTTCATCCAGAGGCTCCTTAGTTCTTCTTTGCTGTCTACCATTAGATGTGTATAAGAGACAGCTCATGGGGTCACAAAGAGTCAAACACAAATTAGTGACTGAACAACAACAAGACCAGTGGGACAGAACAGAGAGCCCAGAGATAAACCCACACCTCTATAGTCAATTAAGACAAGGGAGGCAAGAATATACAGTGGAGAAAAGGCAATCTCTTCAACAAGTGATACTGGAAAAAATCAGACTGCTTCATGCAAAACAATGAGATTAGAACATTTTCTCACACCATATACTCAAAATAAACTCAAAATATAGATAAAATAAAGTGGATTAAAGACCTAAATTTAAGACTTGAAACTGTAAACGCCTTTAAGAGGAACATAGGCAAAACATTCTTTGACATTAAATCATAGCAATATTTCTCTGGATCTGTCCCTTGAGGCAAAAGAAATAACAAAAATAACAAATGTAACCTAATTAAAAGCTCTGGCACAGCAAAGGGAATCAATGACAAAATGAAAAGACACGNAGTTCCTTTCTATTTCCTATTTGTTGAAATAATTTTTTTTTAATCATGGAAGAATGTTGCCTTCTATTGAATTATAACCTTTTTATTTATCTACTGAGTGGTCATAATTTTTATTCTTTAATCTTTACATGTAATATATTGTATTATTTAATTTTATAGTGTCAAACCATCCTTACATTCCTTGGATAAGTCCTACTTCATCATGACTTTAGACCATTTTTCTCCATTTATTCCTTTCTCTCCCAGATTTATTTGCTATTATTGTAGTGTATCTTAGTTCTACCCGTTTAAACAATATAGAATATTATTATTATTAATAACTTATACACTCAGTGTTCCTTTTTTTACCCACATGTTGATCACTTTCTTTCTTCTTACATGTTAGTCCTTATGAAATAATTTTTCCTGCCTCATGTGCATCCTTTAAAATTTTCTTTAGAGTGAGTCTAATGGTGGTAAATCATTTTTGTTGGCTTAATTCATCTCTTTGCACAGTACAATATTATTTCTGTGTATAGAAATCTAGCATAACAGTTATTTTCTCGTAGAACATTCAAGAACTCATTTGTCAGTCTTTTGACATCTATGGTTGTTGAGAAGTCAAAAGTCTATATGCCACTCTTTTAATGATAACCTCATTTTAACACTTTTCATCACACTGTTTTCATGATTGAGAATTTGGGATTGGCATGTACACACTGCCATATGTAAAATAGACTACCACCAAGAGCCTACTGTACAGCAGAGATAACTGCTCAGTATTCTATAATGACCTAAAAAAGACACTTTCTTTGTCTTTGAACTGCACATCCACAGGATGTATATGGCTATGGATTTGTTTTTGTTTAACTTGTTTGAGATTCATTGTAATTCTTGAAGCTGTGGAGGAATGTCTTTCATAAAGTTTTGGAAAACCTCATCCCTTATCAATAAAAATAGTACACCTGCCCTGTGTTCTATTTCATCATGTTCTGGAGTTCAAGCTGGATGGTTGGTACATCATTTCATTTTATCCTATGTTTCTCAATAGTTTATACTTTTCACCTTTTTTTCTTTCTGTCCTGCATTCCAGATACTATTATCTGGACTATCTTATTCACAAATTCTTTTTTTACTTGTGTCGAATGTGTTTGTTGTGTTTTTAATCTCAATTATTTTAAATTTCATTTAAGAAATATTACGGGATTTCTGAATGTCTGCTTTTTTTTTTTAAATAAATTCCTTTTACCTGCAAAAATATTCCAGTTTTCAGACTTACCTTTTATGTCTTTAAACATACTGAGCATGTTTTTTTGCAGTTTGTATTAATAACTCCATTCTGTTAGTTATCTTAGGCCTGTCTATGCTGTCTGTTATTTCTGGTGATTGTCATTCACAGTGCCCTATTTCTTTCTGTCCTAATTATCTTTGTGAACTGCTCATTTCTTCATGGAAAATTAGTTGTGGTGATGCTTTGTACATAGGATAAGGGTGCCTTCTTCCAGGGATGATTAATTTTTGGTTTTTCCCTGTGCCTAGGAGCACTAGGGCTAGAGACTCATTTTAAGCTAAAGTCATGGTTTGAATTTTGTCAGTTATGTAAGTGGTGTATGTTTATTCTCATCGCTTGCCTTTAACTTTGTTTACAGTGGTTTTTTCTTTTTAAACTAAAGTTGTTTTTTAATGTTAAGGAGATCATTATATATATGTTTTTATAGTTTTGTTTTTATTCCTTAACAGCTCCTTTCCTACCCCAAGTTGTATGTTGTATATTTTTATCTAAAACAATAGAAAGTTTTTATTTTCCCAACTATGTATTATTTTAAAATATTTACTTGCTGCTAAGTGTTTGGTTGTGTTGAATCTTGGTTGTGTCATGAGGGATCTTTCACTGTGGTGCATGGATTCTCTAACTGCGGCACTTGGGCTCCGGAGCATGTAGGTTCAGTAGTCGTGATGTGGGGGCTTAGTTGCTCTGTGGCATGTGGAATCTTAGCTCCCTAACCAGGGACTGAAACCATGTCCTCTGCATTGGAAGGCTACTGAACTACCAGGGAAGTCCCTAGATTATTTTTATTTATAGTGTAGGATGTGATTTTTTTTCAAATGAATATCCAGTAGTTCAAGCATGATTTACCTAGTAGTTCACCCTTCCTTCTCTGATTTGAAACACTGCATTTCCATGCATGTGTAAGTCTGTTTCTGGATTCTCCATTCTATTCTAGTAGTATCTTTACCTCTACAATGTCTGCATGCCTTGTTCATCTTTTTCAAAATTACTTGGAAATTCAGGATTATCTTGTCAAGTACCACATTAATACTTGTTTCAAATTTAACTGAAAAGTATTTGGGGGCTTACAGTCCGTGGGGTTGCAAAGAGTTGGACATGACTGAGTGACTAGGCATAGCACAGCACAGTATTTATGTAGACTTGGGGCTATTTTACAGTAATAACTTTAAAAATATTGCCTTTCACCTCTGAATATAGTATATATATGTATATCTTCATTTATTTCTTCAGTGATGTGTTACAATTTTCTCAACAAAATTTTTGAACAGTTTCCATGTCTCATTACCTCATAGTTTTCGTGTTTCTTTGTGAATGGTTTATTTCTTTATAATTTCTAGTTGATTTAGTTGGCTTAGAAATACCATTATTGTGTGTGTGTGTGTGTGTGTGTGTGTGTTAATGTTGTAACCAGCAACCTTAATGAAGTTTTTAGTATTATGAGTTTACTAGAAGATTTACTTTGCTTTTCTATGTAGTTGATTATGTCATCTGCAAAGACAATTTTGTATTTCCTCTTTAATATTTATAAAGATACAAAGTGATAAAAAATGTTAATCAAAGTGGGTATCAAGGGAACATATCTCAACATAAAATGGCCACTTGTGACAAACCCAAAGTAATATCATATTCAATGATGAAAAGCTGAAATTCTTTCCTCTAAATTCAGGAAAAAGGACAAGGATGCCCACTTCTACCACTTCTATGTTAACACAGTTTTGGAAGCCCTAGCCACAGTAATCAGAAAAGAAAAATGCCATCCAAATTGGAAGAGAAGTAAAACTGTCACTAATTGTGCCACAAAAGCTGGCATAATACTTTGTATTGGAACTCTCAAAGTCTCCACCCCAAAACTGCTAGAAGTGAGTTCAGCAACGTTGCAGGAGGCAGAATTATACAGGAATATACAGAAATCTGTTGCAATTCTACACACTATCAGAAATAGAAAGTTAAAAAAAAATTTCATTTAAAATCACATCTAAAAGAATAAAATATCTAGGAATAAACTTAATCAAAGATGTGAAAGACCTATACTCTGAACACCATAAAACTCAAAAGACCACTAATTGCCAAAGTAATCTCGAGAAAAAGGTATAAAGCTGGAGGTATTGTGCTCCCAGACCCCAGACTATACTACATAGTTAGAGTAATCAATACAGCATGGTTTTGGCACAAAATAGAGACATAGACTCATGGGGTCACAAAGAGTCAAACACAAATTAGTGACTGAACAACAAGACCAGTGGGACAGAACAGAGAGCCCAGAGATAAACCCACACATCTATAGTCAATTAAGACAAGGGAGGCAAGAATATACAGTGGAGAAAAGGCAATCTCTTCAACAAGTGATACTGGAAAAAATCAGACTGCTTCATGCAAAACAATGAGATTAGAACATTTTCTCACACCATATACTCAAAATAAACTCAAAATATAGATAAAATAAAGTGGATTAAAGACCTAAATTTAAGACTTGAAACTGTAAACGCCTTTAAGAGGAACATAGGCAAAACATTCTTTGACATTAAATCATAGCAATATTTCTCTGGATCTGTCCCTTGAGGCAAAAGAAATAACAAAAATAACAAATGTAACCTAATTAAAAGCTCTGGCACAGCAAAGGGAATCAATGACAAAATGAAAAGACACGTAGAATGGCAAAAAATATTAGCAGAGGATATGACATATTAGGGGTTAATGTCCAAAATATATAAACAGCTCATACAACCCAACATCAAAAAAAAAAAAAAAAAGAATCAAAAATGGGTGGAAGACCTGAATAGATATTTTTTCAAAGAAGGCATATGTATGACTAATGAGCACATTAAAAGCTGCTCAATAATGCAATTATCAGAGAAATCGAAACAAGAGTGAGATGTCACCTCACACCTGTCAGAATGCTGCTGCTGCTGCTAAGTTTCTTCAGTCGTGTTCGACTCTGTGCAACCCCATAGACGGCAGCCCACCAGGCTCCCCTGTCCCTGGGATTCTCCAGGCAAGAGCACTGGAGTGGGTTGCCATTTCCTTCTCCAATGCATGAAAGTGAAAAATGAAAGTGAAGTCGCTCAGTCATGTCCGACTCTCTGCAATCCCATGGACTGCAGCCTACCAGGCCCCTCCATCACTGAGACTTTCCAGGCAAGAGTACTGGAATGGGTTGCCATTGCCTTCTCTGCCTATCAGAATGGCTATCATCAAACATCTACAAGTAAAAGATACTGGAGAAGGTATGGAGAAAAAGTGAACCCAAATATACTATTGATAGGAATGTTGGTAGGGCATGGGTTTGAACAAGCTCCAGGAGTTGGTGATGGACAGTGAAGCCTGGCATACTGCAGTTCATGGGGTCACAAACAGTTGGACACGACTGAGTGACTGAATTGACTGACTGAGGAATGTAAATTGGAAAAGTCATCATGGAAAATGGTATGGAGCTTCCTCATAAAGTTGAAAACAGAACTACCATGTGATCCAGTAATGCCACTTCTGAGTACATATCCAGAAAAAAAAAAACACCACCCCACTAATTTGAAAAGATACATACACCCCAGTGTTCATGGCAGCATTCTTTATAACAGGCAAGATATGGAAGCAACCCAAGTGCCCATCAACTGATGAATGAATAAAGAAGATATACACAATGGAATATTATTCAGCCATTAAAAGAATAAAATCCTGCCATTTGCAGCATTGTAGATGGACCTAGAGAATACTATGCTTTGTGAAATAAGTCAGAGAAAGACAAATACTATATGATACCACTTATACATGGAATCAAACAGATAATACAAATGAAATATATGCAGAACAGAAACAAACTCATAGAAACAGGAAGCAAACTAGTGGCTACAAAGAGGAAGAGAGAAAGGGGCAGGAACAACAGGGGCTTGGGATGAAGAGACGAAAACTACTGTACTATGTACAAAATAAGTTAGCGCTGTGCGCAGCCCAGGGAATTGCAGCCTGTATCTTCCAATAACTTGTAATAACTTTTAATGGAGTATAATCTGTGAAAATACTGAATCACAAGGCTATATATCTGAAATTATATAATATTATAAATTGACTGTAAATTTTTAATGTTTATTGTAATGTTTCAGAGTAATTTTGCCTCAGAGTAAGAAAGTTCCCTTCCATTCCTCATTTTATAAGAGGGTTTATTTCCTTTTTTTCTAAATCATAAATAAATATGAACTCTTGGATTGTGCTTTTGCTCTCTGTAATCGTGAAAGAGTTAACCTCTTTTGTCTTTTCAAGACCTGAAGTCATTTATGCCCATAGTTTCATTTCCACCTACTGCTTTAGCCTTCTGATTCACCATGATTTATATCTTGAATTCTATTTTATATGCTATCTATTCAGTCTTATATGTACATAGTAGAAGAACTTGCCTCCAATAAAAACTTTATAGGACTATTTTAACGAGGAGCTTGATTGATAGATGCTGTGGGTTGAATGGTGGCCTCTAAAAGGATATGTCTATGTCCTAAGCTCTGAAACGTGCCAGTGAAACCATACGTGAAAACGTATCCTTATAGATGTAATTAGATTAGGCATCTCAAGACAAGATCATCCTAGATTAACTAGAAAAGCTCTCAGTTTGATGACAATAGTCCTTCTAAGAGACATACAGAGGTCTTCCCCTCCTTGCCTGTATAGATAGCCACAAGTCAAGGAGTGCTTAGAGCCGCCAGAAGCTAGAAGAGGCAAAAAAGGATTCTTCACTAGAGTCTTCAAAAGGAGTATGGGTCTATGGACACTTTGATTTTGGACTTGTGACCCTCAGAACTGTGAACTAATACATTTCTCTCGGGGCAATTTGTTATAACACCTCTAGAAAACTCATAATAGTCTGGTTATTAATTCTTTTTCTATTTTCATTTTTGCAAACCTCTTCTATGAGCTTGTCTCTTGTCCTTGAGGGGAATATGGGTGACCATCATCTTTTTCCACACAATGAATCTCATTGTCTTCCAAAATGTCTCTGAGTTGGTGTTTGTTTGTTTGTTTTTCTGGAAAGATTTGAAAATTCTTTTTCTGAAATTAAGGTAAAGGCATCACAGTGGTTACATGGAAAGGTCTGTTTGTTCTTATAGGCACTGACAGCAACGAAGTTAAGTTGTCTCCTGACAAAAATACAAATCAGTTTCGTAGTTGATATAACATTATCGACAGTTGTTCAGTCGTTCAGTCATATCCAACTTCTTGCAACCCGATGGACTGCGTGCCGCACAGCCTTCGCGCTTCCTTTCACTTTCTCCTGGAGTTTGCTCAAACTCATGTCCATTGAGTTGATGAAACCATCCAACCATTTCATCCTCTGCCACCCGCTCATGCCCTCAATCTTTCCCAGCATCGGGGCCTTTTCCAGTGAGTTGGCTCTTCACATCAGGTGGCCAGAGTATTGGAGCTTCAGCTTCAGCATCAGTCCTTCCAATGAATATTCAGCGTTGATTTTCTTTAGGATTGATGGGCTTGATCTCCTTGTTGTCCAAGGGACTCTTAAGAGTCTTCTCCAGCACCACAGGTCAAAAGCATAAATTCTTCAGCGCTCAGCTTTCTTTATGGTCCTACTCTCACGTCCACACGATTACTGAAAAAACCCTAGTTTTGACTATATGGACCTTTGTTGGCAAAGTGATGTCTCTGCTTTTTGGTATGTTATCTAGCTGTGTCCTAGCTTTGATTTCAAGGAGCAATTTTCTTTCAATTTCATGGCTGCAGTCACCATCCTCAGTGATTTTGGAGACCTAGAAAATAAAGTCTGTTACTCTTTCCATTTTCTCCCCATCTTTGTCATGATCTTAGTTTTTTGAATGTTGAGTTTTAAGCCAGCTTTTTCACTCTTCTCTTTCACCTACATCCAGAGGCTCCTTAGTTCTTCTTTGCTGTCTACCATTAGGATGGTGTCATCTCCATTTCTGAGGTTATTAATATTTGTCCCAGAAATTAAGACAAAGGACTGTACTTTCACATGGCATATGTGGGCAACATTTTTATTAACCTAGAAGAATCAGAGAGGGAAAATAAATCTATAAAAGTGGTTGAAGTTTCTACATTGAGCATGTGCTCAGGTGAAGTTCTGTGTGTATTCATGTGTNGACAAAGGACTGTACTTTCACATGGCATATGTGGGCAACATTTTTATTAACCTAGAAGAATCAGAGAGGGAAAATAAATCTATAAAAGTGGTTGAAGTTTCTACATTGAGCATGTGCTCAGGTGAACAGTTCTGTGTGTATTCATGTGTGTGTGTGTGTGTGTGTGTGTGTGTGTTTTAAAGTGTGATTGTTTATGGTATTCAGGATGTAGCCTTTTGCAATTTTCCTGTACATGACTTTTTAAAGTCTGAGATATAACTTTTTTTTTAAATAAGTATTTCTCTTTAAAATGACTTAAACCTGCAAAATCTCAGACAGATAATATGGTACCACTATTAACATATGACTATTCATCGACTCAGAAATTAAGCACATTATGTGTAAGTAGAAAATTATTTTCAAGATTTCTAGGATGGTATTAAATTGTCATTACTCTCTGAAAGCATGGATCTTCTGCTACCTTAGATCACCAATAGAGGACTTTCCCATGCATTCCCAATAATAAGTATTTTTCTCATTGACTAAGAAAATTGATATTTTGGGTGAGGGATTTGGAGAGAAGAAGCTGGAGTCTCGTAGCTTTGTATATTATACAGTAGAGCTCAGAGACAGGTATGGTCCCCTCAAGTACTTTAGCTTGACCTGAACTACTGGAGTTCAGCTTCAACTTAATTGCAGCACAGCAAGGAGTCCCTTCTGGAAACCAGCTGCTTGATCAGGGATTCATTTATCAGGAGGATTATGACTCCAAACATTTTTCTAAACTGTTGTGGCCATTTAAAAAGGGAAAAAAAGAGGAGTCTGGGGAACTAATTAGGAAGGAGTGGCTCCCCTCTGAGTCTTGACCTTAACCCTACTGAGAAAGTGTGGGATTTGCTTTACCTAAGTAAGGAAAGAATATAAATAGCTGGCAAAAATGCTTTGTGGTATGAGTTCCAGCAAGTCATGAATTGGCCTGATACAGAGATGGAGAGGTAACAAAACACAAGAAAAACTCCAAAAGCTTTAAAAGTAACAATTAAATGCATCATTGTAACACATTGTTTTGTACTTTCCTGATTATAGGAAAATAATTTGATTCTGTGATTAGTATATAAAATATGAGAAAATATTTTTGGTTTTTGGCAGATTATGAAGTGTTATCACAATAAGTTTAGGTGTCACTTTCTATTATTCCACTTAGTATATTGTGTTTTCCTGTCTGCATTTTAATTTTTTTTTTTTTAATTAATTTGGAAAATGCTCAGGCTTAACCTTGTAGAATTCTTCCACATCTTCTCTTCTTTCTCCAACTCTGTATTACACCTTTTTTTTTTTAATCTTCCATGTTTCTTAATCCTTCTTTCATTAAAAAAAAAACAAAAAACCTCCTGATATATTTGAGTTACATTCTGGGTAATTTCATTATATCTATCTTCCAGTTACTGAGCTGTTTCAACTGGACTTGAGTTTGGACTGCTACTACCACTACATAATCCATTCACTAAGATTTTCATTTCAGTGATTGTAATTTTAATTTCTTAAAGTTCCATTTTAAAGAAAAGCATTGTAGTTTTTTGAAAGCTTTTAGTTTTATGTTGTAGGACTTTATACAGTTTGCAAAGCTGCTAGGAGCAAATATTTAGCCTTTTTTCAAGTCTATTTCTGCCATATTAAGTAAACTGTAGGAAAAATGAAGATATAATCGGTAGGAAGCTCAAATGAACAAAAATGAGTACCTCCTGGTACAGTCTGAAGAGTTCTTCAGAATATCGGCATTCAGTTTAGTGAAACTGCTCTTGTGAGGTGCTTATTCTTATTTCCATTTTATGGGTAACAAAACTGAGACTTACCCAAGGCCTCCAAGCTGAAATCAAACTCATGTTTTATGACTCTCATTTTATTCTATATTTCTTCCAATATTTATCCTTAAACATTTTTTTACATTTATGCCATGGATTTTTAGAGTGCTGAGTAAGTAGGTAAAGGTGTCCTATATTTCACTATGACACAATTAAGCTTTCTCTGAAAAAAGCTCCTTAAGCTCAGCCCAAGGTAACTCAAAATGTTTCCTGAGTAAACAACAATGGGTTTTCAGAATAATTTTTTTCCCATCTTTTTTTTTTTTTAAATTTCCTTACTTCCTACTTTGCTTTTCTATGTTTCTACCCCTTCCCTTAAAGGTCTTATATTCTGTAAAGCAATTTATAATTTGCAATTTATAAAAATTTAAAGTGAAAGAAAGTGGAAGTCACTCAGCCATGTCCGACTCTTTGCAACCCATAGACTATAGCCTGCCAGGCTTCTCTGTCCATGGGATTCTCCAGGCAAGAATACTGGAGTAGGTAGCCATTCCCTTCTCCAGGGGATCTTCCCAACCCAGGGACTGAACCCAGGTCTCCTGCATTGCAGTCAGGTTCTTTACTGCCTGAGCCACCAGGGAAGCCCAGTAAATAAAAAATATCAAAACAAGACACTTCAATAATAGGGTCTAACACAGATGTACTAACACAGTTTTACTAAGCATTGTTGTTGTTCAGTCGCGGAGTCCAACTCTTTGTGACCCCATGGACTGCAGCATGCCAGGCCTCCCTGTCCCTCACCATCTCCCAGAGTTCACCCAGTTTTAGGTCCATTGTATACATACATATACTGCATTGTATACCTACCTATAACGTATATATGTATAATATTGACAAACCCTATGAAGAAAGAATATTACTATAGTCTGTTTTATAGATGAGGAAACCAAAACTCATAGAATTTAAATTACTTGTTCAAGCCCGTAAACTTGACCACAAATGAAAATTAAATTTCTTTGACTCTAGGCCAGTGCTTTAATCACTCTGCTTGAGTAGATCTTCATGTTCTTATGAAAGGAATTTATTTGAGTTATAATTGCAAAGGCACTGAGAAAACTTTAAATATGTTCTGAATCAAAACATTTATCAGTAAATTGAAGTCTTCACATATGTAAGGAGAAATTGAAATTTTTTCATATGAATTTTGTATAGTGGAGATTTACGTATTGAAAATCATTTGCTTACTGCTTTTAAGATTTCTTTCTCTATTGGAATTTTTTAGCTTTGGATTTTGTTTGATGTGTACAGTTTTAAAAATCTTTATTGAATTCATTACAATATTGCTTCTGTTTTATGTTTTGGATTTTGGTCATGAGGCATGTGGGATCTTAGCTCTTCAACCAGGTATTGCGGAAGAAGGCAATGGCAACCCACTCCAGTACTCTTGCCTGGAAAATCCCATGGATGGAGGAGCCTGGTAGGCTGCAGTCCATGGGGTCACGAAGAGTAAGACACAACTGAGCGACTTCACTTTCACTTTTCACTTTCATGCATTGGAGAAGGAAATGGCAACCCACTCCAGTGTTCTTGCCTGGAGAATCCCAGGGACCGGGGAGCCTGGTGGGCTGCCATCTATGGGGTTGCACAGAGTTGGACACGACTGAAACGACTTAGCAGCAGCAGCAGCAGCAACCAGGTATTGAACCTGCACCCCCTGCATTAGAAGGCGATGTCTTAACCACTGGACCATCAGGGAAGTCTAGTCATAGTTGTAGAGTTTCTGAAATAATGTTGCATACAATATTAATTTTATGCAATCTTAGTACAATAGAACTTTGGTCAAATAAGTTTGGGAAATTTGGGTTTAAAAAAAATCCAAAAGAGTGCTTTTTGCAATATTCTCAGAGTCTGTTAGGCTCAAGTGCATCATCATGTTCCAACAGTGGGGTAGCTACAGCTGTTTGCAAACTTTATTTGAAAAGCAATTCATGGGACTAGTGTCCCAAAGAACTTGCCTGTGGAAAATGCTATCCTGAAGGCAAGATGGTGTTTTATAATACCATCTTACTTGTCTGAATGTCTGAAACCTAATTTTAAAAACATAGGTAAACTGGAAATCCAGATGATGTATCTAAGGGATGATTACAGGTAAAGCAGTTATGATATATAGAGAAGAGCTGTGGAAAACAAGGTTTCTGAAGGGATCAGAGCAAAGGATATTAAGTCTTGGAGACTATCTGTACTGCTGCCAGTGCATGGAATCTGGAAATTCAGATTTTCATTAATACTCACGGAGTTCTCTATGTTAGTTCTTGATGGCCAGGGAAATGCCCATCCCCGAAGCTCCCATATTCATGTTCCAGGTAGTACTTTGCATTTCTACTTCAACTTCTAATTTTGGGGGGATGTTTTGACACGTATTACCTTATTTAACTGTGCCAGACTCACTGGTAGGTTGTGATAGGTCTGGTTTTCACAGCTGTGGAGGTGATTTGAGAACTCTCCTGCTTTACAAATTTTGGGTTTTGTCTGGAGCTTTGCTTTAGCAATCAATGAAGCACATCCCCAAGCAATGAGGCAGAACTGTGGACAGCTGGGAATCTGCAGCTCACACACCAGCCTAGGGTTCTCTTACAAACAAGATTTTTTTTTCTTTTCAAACAAAGGCTCTTAGATGATTATGAAACCAACAGGCTTTCTATATTAGTGGAATCTTCTTGCCACACAATAAAGTTCTCATGTGCCCACTGTGGAAAAGGTTGTAGGTAACTATTTAGTCTTTTGTTGTTATTGATGTATTTTTCCATGTTGTTTTTCTGACTGCAACATACATTCACGTTTACTATAAAAATTTCATAAAATACAGAAATATATAACATGGAAAATGATAGTTTTCTATAATCTTGCTACTATTAATGGCTATAAATAACTTGGCTAGANTTTTTTTTTTTAATTAATTTGGAAAATGCTCAGGCTTAACCTTGTAGAATTCTTCCACATCTTCTCTTCTTTCTCCAACTCTGTATTACACCTTTTTTTTTTTAATCTTCCATGTTTCTTAATCCTTCTTTCATTAAAAAAAAAACAAAAAACCTCCTGATATATTTGAGTTACATTCTGGGTAATTTCATTATATCTATCTTCCAGTTACTGAGCTGTTTCAACTGGACTTGAGTTTGGACTGCTACTACCACTACATAATCCATTCACTAAGATTTTCATTTCAGTGATTGTAATTTTAATTTCTTAAAGTTCCATTTTAAAGAAAAGCATTGTAGTTTTTTGAAAGCTTTTAGTTTTATGTTGTAGGACTTTATACAGTTTGCAAAGCTGCTAGGAGCAAATATTTAGCCTTTTTTCAAGTCTATTTCTGCCATATTAAGTAAACTGTAGGAAAAATGAAGATATAATCGGTAGGAAGCTCAAATGAACAAAAATGAGTACCTCCTGGTACAGTCTGAAGAGTTCTTCAGAATATCGGCATTCAGTTTAGTGAAACTGCTCTTGTGAGGTGCTTATTCTTATTTCCATTTTATGGGTAACAAAACTGAGACTTACCCAAGGCCTCCAAGCTGAAATCAAACTCATGTTTTATGACTCTCATTTTATTCTATATTTCTTCCAATATTTATCCTTAAACATTTTTTTACATTTATGCCATGGATTTTTAGAGTGCTGAGTAAGTAGGTAAAGGTGTCCTATATTTCACTATGACACAATTAAGCTTTCTCTGAAAAAAGCTACTTAAGCTCAGCCCAAGGTAACTCAAAATGTTTCCTGAGTAAACGACAATGGGTTTTCAGAATAATTTTTTTCCCATCTTTTTTTAAAAAATTTCCTTACTTCCTACTTTGCTTTTCTATGTTTCTACCCCTTCCCTTAAAGGTCTTATATTCTGTAAAGCAATTTATAATTTGCAATTTAAAAAAATTTAAAGTGAAAGAAAGTGGAAGTCACTCAGCCATGTCCGACTCTTTGCAACCCATAGACTATAGCCTGCCAGGCTTCTCTGTCCATGGGATTCTCCAGGCAAGAATACTGGAGTAGGTAGCCATTCCCTTCTCCAGGGGATCTTCCCAACCCAGGGACTGAACCCAGGTCTCCTGCATTGCAGTCAGGTTCTTTACTGCCTGAGCCACCAGGGAAGCCCAGTAAATAAAAAATATCAAAACAAGACACTTCAATAATAGGGTCTAACACAGATGTACTAACACAGTTTTACTAAGCATTGTTGTTGTTCAGTCGCGGAGTCCAACTCTTTGTGACCCCATGGACTGCAGCATGCCAGGCCTCCCTGTCCCTCACCATCTCCCAGAGTTCACCCAGTTTTAGGTCCATTGTATACATACATATACTGCATTGTATACCTACCTATAACGTATATATGTATAATATTGACAAACCCTATGAAGAAAGAATATTACTATAGTCTGTTTTATAGATGAGGAAACCAAAACTCATAGAATTTAAATTACTTGTTCAAGCCCGTAAACTTGACCACAAATGAAAATTAAATTTCTTTGACTCTAGGCCAGTGCTTTAATCACTCTGCTTGAGTAGATCTTCATGTTCTTATGAAAGGAATTTATTTGAGTTATAATTGCAAAGGCACTGAGAAAACTTTAAATATGTTCTGAATCAAAACATTTATCAGTAAATTGAAGTCTTCACATATGTAAGGAGAAATTGAAATTTTTTCATATGAATTTTGTATAGTGGAGATTTACGTATTGAAAATCATTTGCTTACTGCTTTTAAGATTTCTTTCTCTACTGGAATTTTTTAGCTTTGGATTTTGTTTGATGTGTACAGTTTTAAAAATCTTTATTGAATTCATTACAATATTGCTTCTGTTTTATGTTTTGGATTTTGGTCATGAGGCATGTGGGATCTTAGCTCTTCAACCAGGTATTGCGGAAGAAGGCAATGGCAACCCACTCCAGTACTCTTGCCTGGAAAATCCCATGGATGGAGGAGCCTGGTAGGCTGCAGTCCATGGGGTCACGAAGAGTAAGACACAACTGAGCGACTTCACTTTCACTTTTCACTTTCATGCATTGGAGAAGGAAATGGCAACCCACTCCAGTGTTCTTGCCTGGAGAATCCCAGGGACCGGGGAGCCTGGTGGGCTGCCATCTATGGGGTTGCACAGAGTTGGACACGACTGAAACGACTTAGCAGCAGCAGCAGCAGCAACCAGGTATTGAACCTGCACCCCCTGCATTAGAAGGCGATGTCTTAACCACTGGACCATCAGGGAAGTCTAGTCATAGTTGTAGAGTTTCTGAAATAATGTTGCATACAATATTAATTTTATGCAATCTTAGTACAATAGAACTTTGGTCAAATAAGTTTGGGAAATTTGGGTTTAAAAAAAGTCCAAAAGAGTGCTTTTTGCAATATTCTCAGAGTCTGTTAGGCTCAAGTGCATCATCATGTTCCAACAGTGGGGTAGCTACAGCTGTTTGCAAACTTTATTTGAAAAGCAATTCATGGGACTAGTGTCCCAAAGAACTTGCCTGTGGAAAATGCTATCCTGAAGGCAAGATGGTGTTTTATAATACCATCTTACTTGTCTGAATGTCTGAAACCTAATTTTAAAAACATAGGTAAACTGGAAATCCAGATGATGTATCTAAGGGATGATTACAGGTAAAGCAGTTATGATATATAGAGAAGAGCTGTGGAAAACAAGGTTTCTGAAGGGATCAGAGCAAAGGATATTAAGTCTTGGAGACTATCTGTACTGCTGCCAGTGCATGGAATCTGGAAATTCAGATTTTCATTAATACTCACGGAGTTCTCTATGTTAGTTCTTGATGGCCAGGGAAATGCCCATCCCCGAAGCTCCCATATTCATGTTCCAGGTNTGTATCTAAGGGATGATTACAGGTAAAGCAGTTATGATATATAGAGAAGAGCTGTGGAAAACAAGGTTTCTGAAGGGATCAAAGCAAAGGATATTAAGTCTTGGAGACTATCTGTACTGCTGCCAGTGCATGGAATCTGGAAATTCAGATTTTCATGAATACTCACGGAGTTCTCTATGTTAGTTCTTGATGGCCAGGGAAATGCCCATCCCCGAAGCTCTCATATTCATGTTCCAGGTAGTACTCTGCATTTCTACTGCAACTTCTAATTTTGGGGGGATGTTTTGACACGTATTACCTTATTTAACTGTGCCAGACTCACTGGTAGGTTGTGATAGGTCTGGTTTTCACAGCTGTGGAGGTGATTTGAGAACTCTCCTGCTTTACAAATTTTGGGTTTTGTCTGGAGCTTTGCTTTAGCAATCAATGAAGCACATCCCCAAGCAATGAGGCAGAACTGTGGACAGCTGGGAATCTGCAGCTCACACACCAGCCTAGGGTTCTCTTACAAACAAGACTTTTTTTTTCTTTTCAAACAAAGGCTCTTAGATGATTATGAAACCAACAGGTTTTCTATATTAGTGGAATCTTCTTGCCACACAATAAAGTTCTCATGTGCCCACTGTGAAAAAGGTTGTAGGTAACTATTTAGTCTTTTGTTGTTATTGATGTATTTTTGCATGTTGTTTTTCTGACTGCAACATACATTCAAGTTTACTATAAAGATTTCATAAAATACAGAANAAACAAAGGCTCTTAGATGATTATGAAACCAACAGGCTTTCTATATTAGTGGAATCTTCTTGCCACACAATAAAGTTCTCATGTGCCCACTGTGGAAAAGGTTGTAGGTAACTATTTAGTCTTTTGTTGTTATTGATGTATTTTTCCATGTTGTTTTTCTGACTGCAACATACATTCACGTTTACTATAAAAATTTCATAAAATACAGAAATATATAACATGGAAAATGATAGTTTTCTATAATCTTGCTACTATTAATGGCTATAAATAACTTGGCTAGAGTCTTCCAAATTTAGTTTTACTCTGCATTTGCTATCAACCATATATGTGTATCTTTATAATGTTTTTTGCCTGGGCCATGCAGCTTATGAGATTTTAGTGTCCTGACCAAGGATGGAACCTGGGCCCTAGGCAGTGAGAGTTTGAAGTCCTAACCTCTGGACCACTGGGGAATTCCCCAGTATCTTTATCATTTTAGTTTCAGAATAACATACAAAAATTGTAGTAATTTTTAAGAATATACCTAAGTGAAGTATGAGAAAGTGGACAAACCAGTAAGCAACCCATCAGCCAAGTAAAAAAACAGAGTGATACCAGTACTCTAAATGCTTCTTTCGTGCCTTGGTCTTCATCATTACCCACTTCTTTCTCCCCAGAGATAACCATTATTTTGACTTTTAATACCACGGGGATTTTCTTCAACTTTATGTAAATGGAGGATGTACTCATTTGTGTCTGAATTCTTTCATTCCACATTGTATTGATGAAATTCTTCCATATTGTAATGTAGCAATTTATTCATTTTCATTGCTGATGATATCTCATTATGTGACTATGTCACAATTCAATAGCTGATGGACATCTGGTTATCTTCCAGTTTTGGAGCACTGTGAATAATGCTGCAATGATATTCTTGTGCATGTCTTTAGATGCATCTTGACCGCATAGAGAAGGGGATGGAAGAAGATGAGATGGTTGTGTGGCATTGCCGAATCACTGGACATGAGTCTGAGCAAGCTCCGGGAGTTGGTGATGGACAGGGGAGCCTGGTGAGCTGCATGCTGCAGTCACAAAGAACTGGACACAACTGAGTGACTGAACTGAACTGACTGGAGAGATACTCAGAAATGAAGTTATTGGACTATAAGTGAAGAGGAACTAAAGAGTCTCTTAGTAGGGATGAATGAGGAGAGTGAAAAAGCTGGCTTAAAACTCAACATTAGAAAAACTAAG
>SJYW01009752.1:516031-547977 GCA_006410735.1 Raphicerus campestris | reverse complement strand
GGATGGAGGAGCCTGGTAGGCTACAGTCCATGGGATCACAAAGAGTCAGACACGACTGAGCAACTTCACTTTCTTTCTTTCTATAATTCCTTTTGGAGAAGGAAATGGCAACTCACTCCAGTTTTCTTGCCTGGCAAATCCCATGGACAGAGGGGCCTGGTGGGGCTGCCATCTATGGGGTTGCAAAGAGTTGGACATGACTAAGCAACTAACACACAGAGAATAGAGGTTTGTTTCCAGTACTCAGGGGCATCAGCATCTCAGTTTGATGAGGAATTGCTGCTGCTGCTGCTAAGTCACTTCAGTCATGTCCGACTCTGTGCAACCCCATAGACAGCAGCCCACCAGGCTCCCCCATCCCTGGGATTCTCCAGGCAAGAACACTGGAGTGGGTTGCCATTTCCTTCTCCAGTGCATGAAAGTAAAAAGTGAAAGTGAAGTCGATCAGTGGTGTCTGACTCTTTGCGACCCCATGGACTGCAGCCTACCAGGCTCCTCTGTTGATGGGATTTTCCAGGCAGGAGTACTGAAGTGGGTTGCCATTGCCTTCTCTGAATAAGGAATTGAGGTAACACAAATATTGGCTTCAGTTTCTGTGGAGGTGATCTATTTCCACTTCACTCATCCTAACTCTTAAGATACAGCTTTTCAGGAACTTCTTAACCGGAAAAATGGGGACTGGTTTACAAATGTTTCTGCTTTGTGATGTGCCTTGACCTTCACTGTTTCTATTTTATAATTTTAATTACTTTATTTTTGGTTGTACCAGGTCTTCATTGCTTTGTGAGGGCTTTCTCTATTTGCTGGTGAGCGGGATCTACTCTTTCTTGTCGTGCAAGGGCTTCTTATTGAGGTGGCTTCTCCTGTTGTGGAGCACAGGCTCTGGGTGCTTGCACGTTAGTAGTTGTAGCACTTGGGCTCAGTCGTTGTGGCTCCCTGACTGTAGGGTGTGTGGGCTTCAGTAGCTGTGGTGCACAGGCTTAGCTGCTCTGAGGCACGTGGAATCTTCTTGCCCCAGGGATTGAACCCACGTCCCCTGCATTGGCAGGTAGATTCTTAATCAGTTTTGCCACCAGGGAAGTCCTCATTGTTTTTTCTAACAAAATTTGGCTATGCTAAGACTTCATTGCAGTGCGCTGGCTCTTGGTTGTAGGCTTTTCTCTGGTTGTGGTGTGCTGGCTTCTCTTGTGGGGCACATGCTCTAGAGCATGCAAACTCAGTAGCTGTGGTGCACTTAGCTGCTCTGTGGCTTGTGGGATCTTAGCTCCCTGACCAGGCATTGAACCCAGGTCCTCTGTATTGGAAGGTGGATTTTAACTCCTGGACCACCAGGGAAGTCCTGACCTTCATTGTTTGCCCCTTCTTCTCCCAGCTCTATGAGACTGTTAAAGTGCTATTTACTCTCTCTCTTGACTCTAGTCGTGAATCAGCAGGTACCTCCTGGGGAGAGTGGGCCTCAATGCTTGATCTTTGAGCTTCCTTCCTCTTAGCTCCATAATTACCCATGTCATAACTTGGTAATTCTCTGATAATGTCAAATATATTTAAAATATATTATGTATAACTTTTCTAATTTTCCTCATCTATCTTTTTGTGGAAGCTTATATGATCCTAACAGTATTTTTTGCCACATGAGCATTTAAAATTTTATATACACCTAAGTATTTAATTTTTTGACTGACCTTCATGCCATGCCTCTATGGCATGGCATTTAACTTTTTATCCTGATTTTCATGAACACACCTAGTGATGTAGACAGTTGGTAGTGATGGTGGGGGAGTGGAGAAGGGAAAGAGTTGGGGACTAATAGCAACTGGGTTGTGACTATTGTGGATGGCTCTATCTACAGGTGAAGGCACTGAGGCTCTGCATTGGAGCCCTGGGTTTAAGGTAGCACGAATAGAAAGCAGTGACGCGTCAACATGGACTATATCCAGTGATGTCCAGGAGGGTGATCCCCGTTAGTACTGTTTATTATATGCCAGCCATTGTACTGTTACTTTGCAGTCGTTACTTTAATTCTCAACTCTATGAAAAAAGTGGTGCCTCTCTTTTACAGGTAAGGAAATTGAGGCTCAGAGTCACACCTCTAGTGAGGGTCTGTGATTAGAACTTCAGTTCAGCTGCCAGCATGAGTACTTTCTTACTCTTTACTGCTTTCCTATTTGAATTCCCGTATTGAGAACTACTGCCTCTGAGCTAAGCTTTTTGTGACTTAAGCTTCCTAATTTGTAAAATGAGATAATTCTACCTAATTTATAGGGTTCCCATGAGGAGTGAACCTGATAATCCATGAAAAGTAATTAACAAGGAGACATAGTAGGCCGGCATTAATATTGTGTAATTTATCTATGTTGAAAAGTTCAATTATGTTTTTTACCTACCCTACTGGACTGAGATCATCCAGAATAGCAGTTCTCAAAATTTTAGGGTTGAAGGCCTCCCTCTACACTCTTAAGAATTACTGTGGACCCCCCAAAGAGTTTTTATGTTGTTATAACTCTCATTATTGCATTGAAATGGATACCAAAAACGTTTGCCCCTTTAGCTCTCAGTGGTGATGCCATACAGATTATGCATCCTCTGGAAAACTTCCAGGTATATTTGTGAGCGCATGAACGTGAAAAGAAAAATGAATTATTAGGAAAGTAGTTTTGACTTTATTGGGACCCCGCAGGGTACCCCTGACCACACTGAGAACTGAGGCTCCAGCTTAAGAAAACGCAGGATCTGAGAGGAGCAAAAAACGAGAAGGCAGGGCCAAGCCGACGTTTCACTCTCGCAGCATCGCCCAGCGGCCGTTACACTTTCTTAGCCTTCGCTTGCTCCTCGGCGACACTGCAGTTCTTCCCGGCGCGCGACCCTCAGGACCAACCCAGTTCCGAGGGCCCTCCGCTCCTGCGCGCGCTCCTCGCCCCGTGCGCGCTCCTCCCGGCAACCGGCGTCCCGGGCGCCCAGAGACAGGCCCCGCCCCGCCGCCTCAGGTCCGGACTCCCTTGGCAACCGCGGAGCGCAGCCTCGGGGTCACCCCGCCCACACCCCCTAGTCAGGCTAAACCATTCGCTTCAGGAATCTCCACAGGGGGAGGTGATGGAAACAGGGGGATTTCACAGAACGTCTATGCGCTTCTCTGCTCTTGTTTTTTCTACCTAGTGTACACTCTTTTATTTTTCCCTCTTCATCTCGCTAACTGTCCCTGCGAGGGATANCAGCACCTGTCCACACAAACATTCAATAAGTATCCCTCGAGCTCCTCTTGTGGCCTGGGTGCTGAGGGCAAGGCTGCTGGCATGGCAGATGACATCCTTGCCTTAAAATCTGTCCTGTGATGACGGTTGGTTGAATGGAGTGCGTGCCTGAGAATATCTGGCCGCCAGTCCCTTTACCTCCAAGGCAGGGGTCTTTAACCCAGGGTTGTGGAGCTCCTGAACTGGAGTAAACATTGCCCGGACCTTGCTCTTTGAAGACCATCCGTAAGATCTTGAAGGATTCTGGATCCGCCCCGCCCCCGAAACGAGGAGCAGAGCCTCTGCCCTGGGAACCTCCACACCTGTCGCTTCTGTCCGCGGCGCCGACGCTGCCTCTGCTCCTCCTGCTAAAGTTTGTCTCCTTTCTTCTCCCGTTCCTTTTCCCCACCGGCGGCCGCAGAAACGCGGGCTTATTACTGTTAGCAGGGTTCTGTTTTCCACTTGGTTTCCGTGTGCCCGCTGTAGTTTGGATGCTGGTTTCTGTGGTAACCACTGCTGATATGTCTTCCCTTGGCAGTTGGCACTGCGGCTGTTCGCCTCTTTCGTGCTGAGCGTTCAGTTCCTAGGGAAAGGTGTCATTCACAGGCAGAGTTTGGAGAACTCTATTCATTTCTTTCTTGCCATCCGTGATACTTTGTTACTGATTTTTACTGTCGAGGAGAAACAATTCAGTATTCTCTGATTACTTTTAAACGTTTTGAGGCAGAAAAGAACTTGGGATCACTTTTCTTAGTCAAGTATTAATTATATGACTTTTTGTACGTTTATAACAAGTTTTTGAGTGGATGAATTGCTTTAAATAAGTCAACATTGTTTCTAACACAATAAAAACTTTGTTATATTTTTATGATATTTCTCATCATTGGTATATTCTTTTGAATGCCTTCTAATTTTTCACTTCCTAAATCATTTTATCCTCCACTCACAAAAATTTATTTCCTGTTTAAAATGATAGTGACTATAATACTAATACATCTCAAAAAAGGACAAAAGTTGTCCATTATCCTATATTTCTATCATAATTCTTTAAATTTTTGTTAATTTTTTCTCCCAGTACTCATTTGTTATCATGCATGTATTTCTCAATTGAAATCTGTTCATAACTTTTTACCTATTTTTCCTCTACCCTGCCATGTATTGTCCTCTTTTTGCTAATTTAGTGTGAATAATTATGACTTTTCATATCTAAAATTCTGTCTGTGACAAAGTGTATTTTTTTCATTCTATATTATGGAATTAGGAATATTATTCTGCTCCAAAGGATACTGGTATTCTTTGTCATCTTGACTCATCTGTTTTAAAATTGTAAAGATGTTTTTTCTCCCAGAAATTTCTGGATGCCAGCATCAGACATCTTTCCTTCTTTTCATTGCTCATATGTCAAGCTGCTATTTTTTTCCATGCCATATTCAGTTTTCAGATTATTGGCAGCTACCGATTCCCATTTTGTTTCGTTTATGGTCTTTTTCTTTTATGAATTCAGCCTCTCTTTCATTCTTACTTGTATCCTGATTTAACTCCTGTCCATTTTTTTCTAGCATCAGTTTTTTTTTTTTTTCGCTAGTTCTAGTCAGAACATTTTTATACACCCTTACAAAAGCAATAGAGTATTGCGATGACCACTAACAGTTTATGCAAGAGAAGTTTAGCACCTCCTTCCATTAACACATTTTTCTATTTCTTTCCTGTTTTGATTCCTTTGATTCATACTTTGAATTTTATTATATATTAAGATTTTTTTTGAGGCAAAATATCCTTTTATTGTGTGTTTTTAGTATTAGTAAAGGTAGTATAGTTAAAAATTGTTAGCAAAAGTTCACCAAACCAAAAAAAAAACTATAAAGAATCAGATTTGATAGATGGTTGCTTACTTCATAATTGTTTAAGAGAGGTATTTCTACAGTGACTTCTGCGAAATTATCAAATGAGACAAATAACATAATATCTAGATCATTGGAGAGGAAGTGCCTCTTTCCTGCTGATTCAGATGCTCCTCTTTAATTTTTGTAGTAAGGTGTCTGGAGATGATGTAAGAACCCATTTTAATATTCATTGTTCCTAATGACCTACACTTTTGACAAATCATACTTTATTCCAATTGAAAATTCTAGTTTTATGTGTCTCAAAAGTGTGAGGGTAGGGCTATCAAAATCCAGAAGTCCTATTTTTAGGAAAAGAAACACTCTGCTGAAGTTACATGTGCCTTGGATTTCTCTTAGACTTATGAAAGTGTTTCAACCATCCATATATTAAGTAGTGTTAATTAACTTTTCTTTAGAACCCTTAGCCTCTTCATAGTTAGTTTTGTGTTCTAAGTTAGATGAGTTTACTGGCATAAACAGACTAAATAAAAAAAGTCTTTAAAAAGGAATGCTTTTTTTTCTTCTGATCTCTCAGTTTTTATATTATCAAGGAAGCCAAATGAATTTTCATTTTGGTGTAGTAAGTTTATTTCTCAGAGTGTAGTAGAATATCTTATGGTGCTCAGTATATATTTGACCAAATATTTTAGCAATTTCTTACAAATTCTGATTATATAAATATTAGGTGAATTGGAATTAGTGTGTGCAAATTGCCATTTATCTGAAAAATATGATTCTTATGTCAAAGGAATTTTAGGGTTTTTTTGAAAGAAAGTTTGGCCCTGTTTTCTTTTGCACTTATGTCATAATTATAATAAGCTATCTTGCAAATTTTAGGTTTCCATTATTTTAGGAGTTGACATCTAATTTTACTTTTAAAATAAAAAAGGATTATTTTTCTTTAACTTTGAGAATCTGTCTTGAAGAGCAGAAAAGCTACATGACGCTCCCTTTCTCTTCTTTTAGGGGATGTTTACAAATAAATAATGCATTACAAATGTTTAAGGAACTTTTGAGTTATTTCACTAGAATGATTAATTGTTTGTTTGCATTGGTAAGAAATGGTACTGTAAAGAAACTCTAGAGTTTTGAGTGTAACTTTGAATTATTATTTAAAATATGTAGATTATGTATTTGTTCTAGTTATAATATTCTTGTGACTGTTAAGCTTTCTAGTTCTTGAATGGAATATATTTATTTTTGCCTGCTTAATATTAATCTTAAAANGGGTAGGGCTATCAAAATCCAGAAGTCCTATTTTTAGGAAAAGAAACACTCTGCTGAAGTTACATGTGCCTTGGATTTCTCTTAGACTTATGAAAGTGTTTCAACCATCCATATATTAAGTAGTGTTAATTAACTTTTCTTTAGAACCCTTAGCCTCTTCATAGTTAGTTTTGTGTTCTAAGTTAGATGAGTTTATTGGCATAAACAGACTAAATAAAAAAAGTCTTTAAAAAGGAATGCTTTTTTTTTCTTCTGATCTCTCAGTTTTTATATTATCAAGGAAGCCAAATGAATTTTCATTTTGGTGTAGTAAGTTTATTTCTCAAAGTGTAGTAGAATATCTTATGGTGCTCAGTATATATTTGACCAAATATTTTAGCAATTTCTTACAAATTCTGATTATATAAATATTAGGTGAATTGGAATTAGTGTGTGCAAATTGCCATTTATCTGAAAAATATGATTCTTATGTCAAAGGAATTTTAGGGTTTTTTTGAAAGAAAGTTTGGCCCTGTTTTCTTTTGCACTTATGTCATAATTATAATAAGCTATCTTGCAAATTTTAGGTTTCCATTATTTTAGGAGTTGACATCTAATTTTACTTTTAAAATAAAAAAGGATTATTTTTCTTTAACTTTGAGAATCTGTCTTGAAGAGCAGAAAAGCTACATGACGCTCCCTTTCTCTTCTTTTAGGGGATGTTTACAAATAAATAATGCATTACAAATGTTTAAGGAACTTTTGAGTTATTTCACTAGAATGATTAATTGTTTGTTTGCATTGGTAAGAAATGGTACTGTAAAGAAACTCTAGAGTTTTGAGTGTAACTTTGAATTATTATTTAAAATATGTAGATTATGTATTTGTTCTAGTTATAATATTCTTGTGACTGTTAAGCTTTCTAGTTCTTGAATGGAATATATTTATTTTTGCCTGCTTAATATTAATCTTAAAAATTTCAATCTCTTAATTTAAAAGATAAATACTATCAGTTCTATAGAATCGTTTTCATTTACCATTTTTAATGCAGAGAAAAATTGGGCACATTTCTTAGGGGGGAAAAAGAAATTGTATAAACAGATTCTCCTTTCCTTAATTAGTTTTACTTCTTATTAGTTGAGGACACAAACGACTCAGATGTTTGACGTCAGAAATGAAACATCTGTGAAAGTTGTGTTGAGCTGATATATGGGGACATATAAAATTCAGATCTTTAATCATGTTGTTTTAGTTTTCTCTGTTGATAAATAGAAATTCTAATTTCTAGCAAGGAATAGGAGGTTGATAGTCAGAAGATATAAAGAGAGTTAAAGAGATTTAGCTGATTAGTGTGTTGTTGCCACCGATAGCTGGTTGGCAAGTGAAATATAGCTGGTGAAATGAAAAGTCCCTCTTCCCCTTGTAATTGATTAGAACTACTTAAAGTTGCTTGGTATAATTGGAGTATAAATATTAAGGTTACTTAATAAGATACAGTAGTGACTTTGTTTACATTTCTAAAGCCAAAGACATTAATTTTGATATTCTGTGCATCAATTTTTTAGACCTCCTTAGCTACCTGTTTTGCTCAAGAAACTTTTGGGAAACAGTACAAACAAACTGTAGGATTGGATTTCTTTTTGAGAAGAATAACATTGCCAGGTAAGAGACTAAAATGTCTTAACATAGGAAGTTGTTCCCATCTGATGATAAGAGACATAAGCAGAAATGTGTAACATTTGGGTACTGTTTCTGTGTGAAAATGTATGTAATCAGTAAATGTGTCTTAGGGAGGTTCTTTCATCAGGATCTATCGTGAAGACATACTGTTCGTGTGTGTAAGGAAAAAGTTTATATACTCCCCACACTATACTGTTTTTGACTGTTGCACATTTTTTGAGATAAACAATAGTTGCTTATAAAATTCTAACCTTAAAAATAAAATCAAATGCCATATAATTATCAACAGATATTGTATAAACTAAATGTGAGAAGACTGGAAAGGATTGTTTTTTAAAATGTTATTTTGATTAGCCTCTGCTTCAGTTTTTTGTTTGAGAGAAAGTTGGAACAGAAGTATAATGTAGCTATGGAACTTCTGTGCTCTAATATGTGAATGCTGTTTTATGCAAGGCAGCATGAAATTGCTGGCATTTAATAGACCACTAAAATTTAGGGTCCCTAGGCACTCATAAAAATACAGTTTGAGCATTCAAGATGTTTCAGTTCACCATGCAAAGAAACTATTTAGATGCCAGTTGCAGCACATTTTGTGGGAAATACAGGGAAATAATAACAAAAAAAGAGTGGTTTCTGTTTTAAGTTAGTTTCTGAACAATTGGGGCTTTAAAATGCTCTGTCCATTCACTTGTGCTTAAATTATGTGTTTAAAGTATTTTATTAAAAGCAGTTTATCTTGATTGACTTCATAAACCAGTCCATCTCTCTCCTCTCTGAGGAAACACATTTGAATAAAAACAGTTGCAAGTGTAGTGTGATATATAGTGTCATATATTGGAACATGAGTGATATAGTGGGAAGGGGTTTAATAAATTCTAATATTATTGAACTATGTTAGTCTGTCAAATACTGCATCTATCAGACAACTCTATGAATGTTTTAGAACAGCTAATGCAAACTCTTGGTAATTGCAGGTATTCTGCATATCTCACTAGAAATCTCTCTGTTATATTTTGATGTTTGTTACTCGACTACCAATGAAAAATAAGAAGAAGATATAACTTCAGAAATGAATGCCAGTTATCCATTACTAAGTTGTTGTTCAAAAAAAGGTTTAATGAGAAACATGTGTGTATTTTGTTTCATTTGTATTTTTGTATGTATTAAAAACTGAAAATTTCCTTTTTATTATTAGCTTATGGATAGGTTAACGCTGATATAAATAGAATATTTATCCCAATCACTAGCAGAATACATGTAGAAATAAGATAATATATTTACTAAAAACTTATTTTACAACAGTTTCTTCAGAGATGCCAGCTGTACACAGAGAACCTCAGTATGTATTTAATTAGTGTTTTGTTTCAGTGCTAACTAAGCAGAAGCACTAACTTTCTGTATTATGAATATTATTTAATTTTTCTGATTTTTTAGTTCAAAGACTTAAATAAAGGAGCAAGCACCTATTCAGACATTAAAAGCATTTTAAAGCTGATTCTAAGCATTTTATATGTGTAATACATGTTGATGATTTCTAGTTCTTTGCACAATACCAGCCATTTTTGAATTTTGATGACTTTGTAAAAAGTATTTGTTATTTTTGAAATCCAAGTTTATAATATATTTTAGAGTAGAATGTACTTAGGATAAAGAAATGACACTAGGAAGTGCATACTCTTATTGAGTGTATGTTTTAATTTTCCTGATTAAGCTTTTATTTTGATGGGCAGAGTTCCAGAAAAATATTTTTTTATATAAAAGCAGTTGATTTTATTCTGTTTAGTGGATTTAAAATTACTGTATAAATATTAGTAGGAAAAAGTTATAGTTTGATTTGATATTAATAAGTATATTAAGAAATAAAATGAATAAATTAAAGGTTTGTAGTATACCCTTTGTATAGCTTAATTTTAATTCATTGTGCCCAGTGATTAATATTTATATCATTTGCTGAAACATTATAGGCAGCATTATTAAATTTATGGTATAGCAGCACAGAAGGCAAATCTAGTTATTTGTTAGTAGTCTAGTGAGTCTTCTATCCATTCAGATTCTTAGAGGTGTAATACCGCCTGTCCATCTATTGACATTGTCTTCATGCAAGTTTTCAAGGTCATTACTTTGCAAATACTCATCCATGTTAGTATATTTCATGATCTGGTATGCTGTATAGTCTGGATGCAACCACTGTGCAGATTTTACTGCTTAAAATAGTGTATCTGTTAGTCAGAGATTCTGCTGATAGAGCTTCTTAAGAGCCTTAGTCAAAATACTTTCAGGAAGCTTGTGGGTACAGTCCAGTAAACAGCGTTCTACTGTGAAAAGGATTTCTAAGTCTTTAGTACAAGAAGTGGGCAGACTTGTGTTTTTAGTTCCATCTTGACTATGCAGCACTTTAAGTAAGGTTAACCAAGGCACCAAGTGTACTTTTACAAGGTCACTGTTGAATCCTGTTGGTGGCTTTGATTCATACCAAAAGCAACTTACCTGTATTTTGTCACCTCATTTATTTATTTTTTTCCCTAGTTAAATGTCATTTCTTACAGAGGAGCAAAAGTAGCATTTTGCATTTAGGATTAGATTGCTGACAGTTTCGTCCTTAACATTCTTTATTAGTTAGAAATTTATTTTAATGGATTGTTGGTTTTTAAAAATTTTGCAATGCTGATTATTTGAAAATTCTTAAATAGTTTTATAGGCTTGTCATTTTGAAAGTATAGTAGAAGACTTAATATGTTTTTGCTTGTTAGAACTAAAGGGAATATTAATTTGAATTCTGTATTATTTTGTTTCCCAAATAGGAGGAACTCTGATCTATTTTTATGTGTAAATAAGGATAAAATTCAAATGTGGAAGTTGAAAATACATTTCTTGATACATGAAATAACCATGAAGTTAATATCATTTGTTGAAGCTGTAACAAGAAAAGTTGTTTGTTTTTTGGTTAGCATTGTATATTAGTAGGTTATTAGTAATACACAGCTATTTTTATCTGAGGCACTAGAATATGTATATTAAAGAAAAACATGCCAAGAACAACAAATAGTGTTTATTTGGAAAGGTATGGATTTAACAATTATTCCCTCAATATAGGAATATAAACCTCTCAGGTGAGAGATAGTTGGATAAATGATTTTAGGTATTGAAATTATGTTGTCAGAATTCAAAAGTATGTAGTAAAGATGATACTTCTAAAGTTATAGATAGGATAGGGTCTAAATATCAGAATGTAAAGGAAAAAAGCTTCATATTTCTTGATATAAAGTTAAGTTTATTGACCTTGAAGAAAATGGTATTAAATGCCCTTTATTAAGTTTGCCTTAAATCTTTAAAAAGTTAACACTGTTGAGGACTGGTTTTTGAAGTAAACATTAACTAAAGAGTCTTGTTAGTAAAATGAATCGAGTACTGCCTGTTTATCTAGAGGCTCCCGAAACTATATGACATTATTCTAGTGTCAACTAGCCCTTTCTCCCCTGCTTTATTTGAGACAGCCTTGTAGCACAGTGAATTTTGAATTTAGATTTCTTAATTTTCTAGAATTTAATTTTCTTAAAATTTCTTAAAAACTTAGATTTTTAAGATAATGGCTTTATACAAGTTGTTGGGTGAGTCTTCGTCTGTGATGTTTTGGTTTTTGTATTAGTAGAGCTCTAAGAACACTTCAGTCATTACTCTGTGAGTGTTGAAAGTGTGTATATGTGGGAAAGATGACGGGTGATAAACTTCAGTAGCTCTCATTAATGCTAATGGAAGTTCCTCATGTAAATCCTGCAGGTTGGCAGATGGAACAGAACTACATCCAGATAATGGAAAGATTGTAATACAGACCCTACAAAACTTAGAGTTAAGGGTAAAAGTTGACTGGTTAATCTAGTGTTGTACTTTCTTTCCAGTTGCTAAGTTGATGGTGTGACTAACATTCTCTAATTTTAATGTTTTGCATTGGTATAAAAATTCATATCTATATAACATTTTTTGGTTTGGTTTTGAAGTGAGACTAGTCTTTTAGTATCTAAGATTTTGAGTTTTCCTGATTTGCAAATCATTCAGAAAGATATGTTTTTGGTGTGGGAGCTCAATTTGAAGGTGCTGATTGAGATTCTGTCCTCCTTTGGAGAAAACAGCATAATTTTATTAGGAGAAGCAGTCTGAAATGTTAAAATACAAAACATATTGAACTTGGTCTTTAAATTTTGTTGTTTAGTCACTAATTGCATTGATAATAGAGAATAAAAATAAATAAATTTATAAATTTTTTATCAAGTAAATATTTTGCAAAATGGATGAAAGAATTCTAAAGATTGCCTTTTAGTAATTTATAATGCTTTTATAATGTTTGTATGGGGAAGAGATTTGTGAAATCATCAAATAGATTTATTCTGTTTTATGAGGGCTTTGAAGCACGTATTGTAATTAGTTTCAGTGGATTGCTTTGAACAGATATAAATGCATCATAACAATTTGTGATATCCTGGGTATGATCCTACGTCAGTTCTGAATATGGCTGTCAAAATGTTTATATTTTATAAGTTAAATTTGAAAACATGTAATTTTAAAATTATGTTCGCTATTGTATATAGTAGCTGACATTCAAATTTAAAACTTCATTCGAATTGAAACCTTGAGATCATTTTTACAGTGTGTTGGTAATTTGTGAGTTTTATTTAGAACCTGTAGAGTTTAAAAGTTACAGCAAAATTCATTATATGCAATAAGGTAAAGTTCAATTTTAATTTTTAAATTATATATCTTATTCCACACTCAAGTGCTTTATTGTTTTAGTCACTGTATAAGAAAAAAAAAATTTAAGGTTTAAGATGTTTGTGAATTAAAACTTAATTTATTTTCTTTTGTTTTGGAGGTGATTATAAATGTGGTTGCCTGGAACTGGGGTAGAGTGTAAGCCTCAATTCCCCGCTGTTAATCTCTTTTGATAGCACTATTTCACAGTTCTACTTACGTGAGCATGCAGAATAAACATGCACATTAGGTTCAGAGTTTATTACTGTGACTTAATGTTCTGTGAAACTGGATTCAGTTGTTATATTGTTCCTGTTTTTCTTATTTTTATATTCTGTTTTATATTCTAGGAAGCTTGAATGTTACTCTTCAAGTTTGGGACATAGGAGGGCAGACAATAGGAGGCAAGATGTTGGATAAATATATCTATGGAGCACAGGTATGAAATGAATTCTGTGATTATTCTAATACTGAATATACTCCACTTCGAAGCACACAGACAGGTACATACACACACCACACACACATATGCTCTTTCTACCTTGATTTTTACATCATATGTAGGGAGACTGATTTTACATTTGTGCTAATCCTTTTATTTCATCCTCCCTCAGAGTCATGTTTGGAATGATTTGGGTCAGGGAACTGGGTTAATCTTAATAGCTTTCATATGCTACTTGTATTACTAATATTACTGTTAGAAGTTTAATACATGTAGTAATAAATGATATTTTGATATTTAGTAACTGATTTTGGTCATATTCACCACTTACAGAATATATAAATTGAATGAAAATTATTAGAGAGGAAAATTTAATTTCATTTTAAATTGTAAGGACCAAAGACATATATGTATATATTTTTTATGATGAAGTAGTTTATTAAATATTTATAAGTGTTCAGATTGAATAGATATATCAGAAAACTAAGTATGACTAACTATATATGTGAAGCACATACAATTTTTTAACATGATAGTCGCATGTAGTGTGTTTTCAGAAGAAAGTCTATGTAGAGTAAAAACTACTTGAATAATTACATAATAGAAATTCTTTGGCAACATGAGCTTATATAGATGTATAGATTTTAAAATTAAATTATGCTAATAGAAAATATACATAGTGATAATTAATGTACTTAATTATTGACATGCTGGTTTTTTGCTCTTTCCTCCACTTTGAGTTAGTGTGTATCTTTCATATCGTCATGAGGTATTGGGGGTTAATATTCATGATCCTCATTTAGTTCTTTGTTGGAGTTTGATGTTTTAAGTGGAGAGTCATAACTTGGTTATGTGGAACTGTGTTGCTCATAAAAAAATGAATCTAGAAAATGAAGGCAGAGTTTTAAGCACTCTTCTGTATTGTGTTTGATGCTTAACAAATATCATTGCCTTAATTTTGGATGGAAATAGATTCTGAGTTGTTTTCTAAAATATGCAGAGAAGGCTGAGGCTCACATGGCTCTTGACCATGTCTGAAGGCCCTCGAGCTGCGTGCTTGCATTGTTGACTTATAGATGAGGCTTTTAGGGCTCCTCTTCGCTGTTTCTTCTACATGTTCTTTGTCTCCTGGAAAAAATTTCACCTGTGACCATATGACTTAATATTTTATGCCTGTTCATTTTCCTTTTAGAAAATATGTCTCAAGTTTTTGTGTCTGGCTTTTTTATTGTTGTTTCTTTCTATTTTAAACTGATTATGTTTAAAGTAGATAGTAAGGTAAAGAAAGATTATTGGACAGAGGTTTGTGGAAAGCCGCAGTCCTTGTTTCATTCACCTAGTTGGTTAAATAGGATTTGAAAAATGACTGTTTCTTTTCTCTTTGCTCCATTAAAATCTATCTACATGGATACATATTTGATTTAGAAAAATGAGAACTAGATTAGTCAAGCTTCTAATGATATTTGACTCTGAATGTAAAATAGAATTACTTTTTATGGTTCATAGATATATCTAGAGTTAGTGGTGAATAGGAAGTTTTTATGCATCTCAGAGTAAATAATATAACATTCAATTAATAAATTTTTTTCATTTAAAAATTAGGGGAATATAATGTGTGTGGATTAGACTCTCTTAATTTTACCTTACTCCAAATCATTTAAAAATTTGATATATTTAGTTTTGGTTAAAACAAAATTTATCAATTTATTTGATTTATAGGAATTTAAAGTTTATTAATATTATAAAATACAAATTAGTATTGGTATGAAATTCGTGTAGTATAAAAACAAACATTTTCAAAGTGTATAACCAGTGATATTTAGTACATTTACAATGCTGTGTGACCATCCCCTCAAATCTTTATAGTTCTTTACAGTGTGTGTTTTATGCTATTATGTACCTGCTTAAAGTCAGTAGACATTAATGGGCAAATTTGTAGAAATTTTGAAAACTTCCATCATCTTTGAGAATAGTTGAGTTTAGTAAAATGTCTGTATTCATTTCTAATGTAATTCATATTTTGGGAGAAAGAGAATGTCACATGAGATTTCTATTTTGAAGGTACTTGTTGATTTTATTTTTTGACAGCCTTAAATTGTTTATATATTATAATCTCTGTAAAGCATATACCTTGGATTATTAAAACAATGCAATAAAGTATTTCTAGGAAGTACATGAACATTTTCATGAAATCATTCCAGGAAAGTAGAAATTCTGAAATGATAAAATGAATTGTCATAAATTTTTTCTGCTTTCCAGAGATTCTAAGTTAAATGCTATATAAAAATACAATAAAGTACAGTAGTTTCTTTTGTTAAAATATATGTAAACTTTTTTACCCAAACCAGAGAAGCTCTGACTACAGTTCTTTACTATAAATAGGGGGAAATGTTACTTTTAAAAACAATGCTTTCATAAACATTTTAATAGTGTTTAATAATGTTATATAATTATATAACTCTTCTTCAAAGTAGATTTGTGTCTAGAATCATTGTAGATGCTGTATATTGCCCATCTAATGAATACTTGAGATTTTTGTGCACATGCTCTAGGGTAGAAATCTTTGAGAAATGTTTTGACAAGCTGTTTTGAAGACATCGGTATAATGTATTATTTAGGGTTTTGTTCTAGGTTCTCTAACTTATGTAATGTGTATGGAAAGAATTATACATAATTGGACTATTAAGCTATGAATCTGTTTTTTTTTTGAAGCATTTTTTATCATCCAGGAAAACGTTTACTTGTCGGCTAGGAATTAACTTAGATTCAAATCAAACTGATTGTTTTACCTTCTTCACTTTTTACTGTCTTCACTTTTTTTCAACCAGTAGCATTGAATTTTAGTAATAGTGTACTGAACAGTGTTGGTTAAAACAAAATCGAATTGACATCCAAGAAAGCACTCGTGAAATATTTTGTCAAAAACTAGTTCTAAGAATTGAAGTACGTCCCAGTTAAATTCCCTGATTTTAAATTAACTTAAAATTTTCTAGGAGTCTTCAGAAAGATGTTATAGGCTGTTTTTCACAGTGGTTGCAAGCAAACACACAGCACATAGTGTTTAGTGCCGTGTAACCTGTGGCTAACAGAGGCTACTAGCAAACCTCAGAGAAGGACTGGCTATTTCGTTTTGTAGCTCTTTCCGCCCTGGAATCTAAGTGGTTTGCAAACACTGCTCTACTGAGTATAAACTCAATGAAGTGTAGTCGTTTGTGAGGTAGAAGAACATAACTGCTATTGTGTGCCCGTGCCCCACACAGATGAGCCACCTTGTTAACCACCACCAAGAGGATATGGTGCTTGTATGACAGCTGGGGAGACAGCAGATCTCAATCTTGGACTCCCTGAGACTCTGCTGTCTTTTACTTTGAATGTTTTTTTAGTTGGATATTTGCCAACTTGTAACTCATTATATTTACAGTCCTCTCTTGCATTAGCCATGGGATTTTCCAGGCAAGAGTACTGGAGTGGGCTGCCATAAGCAGATGAAAACAAAGTGCTATCTAATATTATGTAGTTATCTACTAAAAGTCTTAAGGTTTATAAAGAGAAGAGTTTTTTTTTTTCTTACAATGGTGAAATTAAGACGGAAAATAGAGAAATTTTTATGAAGAGTTTATTAAGATATAGAAGGATTAATTAAACTTAAGAGTGTGATTTCCAAAAGTCATGGCAGAAAGATTTGGAAAGAAGAGGAGCATTTGGAGGGTCAATGAGGAAGAGGAAGCACAGGGCAGGATAGGGATGAAGACATACATAGCAGAAGGATAAATGGTGGATAGATGTTTGATAGAAGAGATGGTATCAGGGACATGAGACATGGTGGTGGGTTTAGATGGCTGCAAGGTTGCCAAGAGACAGTTATTTCCAGCAGTTCCCTGGAGATTCTTCTCAGACTTCAGTTGTTGCCAAAATGTGTTGCATTTCTGAAGGAGTTGTACTTTCTGATAGTTTTCTGGAAGAGGGCTGGATTGATTGATGTGGTGAGAGACTCGGGGCTTTGAGGTGCTTGTATTATAGGCTCCCAAAGAGGTGAGTACTTAGAGGTCTGGCTTTGGTGTGCTGAAGCTGGTGGGTAGAAGCTCTGGGAGTCTGTGGCAGCTTGTATGAGTTTTGGCAGTTTGTGTGTTTCAAAGAATTGATTCATTTCATCTGTGTTTTCAAATTTTTGCTGTGAAATTGTTCATATTATTCCTTCATTATTCTTTTAATGTCTGTGGGAATCAGTAATGATCCTTCATTACTTTGTGTCTCTTAGTTTCTCTCTCTTTGGTTAGCCTGGCTAGAGGTTATCAGCTTTTGCTTTTGTTAATTTTCTCTGTTGTTTTCATCTTTTCAGTTTCATTGCTCTCTGCTCTAATTTTTATTATTTTTTCTTCTGTTTGCACTAAGTTCAAATTCCTCTTTTCCCTTAGTTTCCTAAAGTGGAAGCTTAGATGATGTTAATTCTTGTGATATATGTATCACGAGATATATAAATCACAAGATACATGTATTACCTTCAGTGCTCTATATTTTCTTCTAAGCACTGTTTTTGCTCTATCTTCAAGTTTTGATAGATTGTATTTTATGTAAGATATTTTAAGTGTCTCCTGGGACTTCTTTTTTTTTTGACCCATGTGTTATATAGAAGTATGTTTAATTTCCAAATATTTTGAGTTTTCCCAGCTATCTTTCTGTTATTGATTTCTAGTTTAATTCTGTTGTAATCTAAGAACATACTTGGTATGATTTCTATTCTTACAAATTTTGTTAAGTATGTTTTATGGCCCAGAATGTGAATGTTTGGTGAATGTTTCATATAAACTTGAGAAGAGTGTACATTTTAATGCTGTTGGATAGACTGTTTTATAAATGATGAGATTAGATAAAGCTGATTGTTAGTGTTGTTCAGGTCAACTTTCTGACTTTGTGCTTGCTTGGTGTATCAATTAATGAAAAAGAGGTATTGATATCTTCAACTGTACTAATGGATCTGTGGGTTTTGAATTTCATACAGTTCTGTCAGTTTTGGCCTCCATATTTTGATATTCCTGTTGTTCAGTATATATACACAAAGAATTATTATGTTTTCTTGGAGAATTAACCCCTTTATCATTATGCTGATCTTTATAAAACCTCATTTCCCTTATTCTGAAGTCTGCTATGTCTGAAATTTATATAGCTACTGCAGCTTTCTTTTTGCTTGTATTACACATATTTCCTTATCCCTTAATTTTTAACCTGTATCTTTGTATTTAAAGTGTGTGTCCTATAGGCAGCATACAGTTGAGTCTCGGTTTTTTGGAGTTTGTGTCTTGCAGCTCTTTCAAATATAGCCTTCTACTCATACTGGAGACCTTTTGGTGTGTGGTGAAGTATGGAGGAAGGGAAACATTCTGTACCCTTATGATTAAGTCACAGCCTTGTGTGACTTAAGCATTTGTGTCCTTGAAAATGTCTTTTAATTGTTAGATTTAGACTGTTCACAGTTAAAGTGTTGATTGACACAGCTGGGCTCATAGCTTTCATGTTTTTTTCTGACCTTGTAATTGTTTCCCTCCCCTCCTTTCTGTCTTTTCTCATTTTAGTTGAGCATTTTATCTCTTCTTTTAGCCTGTCAATTATACTTAAGCATTCTTTTTTAAGTAATTGCTCTGGTGTTCACAATATACATTTTAAACTAATCTAAGTCCACTTTCATACAATATTACATTGCTTCCTGTGCAGTTCGTAAAATATTTCATAAAAGAATATTCTCAGTTCATCTCTGCTGTCCCTGACAACATCAGTGTCTTTCATTTCATGTGCTATAATATAATCACTCAATACATTATTACTGTTATTAAATAGTTATATTTTAGATTAATTAAGAATAAGACAAATAAATGATTCTATTTTACCTTTTCTTGTTGCTTCTTTGATACGCTTCCTTTCTTTATATGGAACTGAGTTTCTGACCTGTATCATTTCCTTCTTCTTGAAGAACCTCTTTTAACATTTCTTCCTAGGCAAGTCATTTGGCTATGAATTCTCTCAATTTTTGTCTGAGTAAGTCTTTTTTCTTCCTTACTTATGAAAGATAATCTTACATTTGAAATTTTAGATTGGTCCTTTTCTTCATTTCAGTGCTTTAAATATTTCATGTCATTCTTCTCTTACTTGTGTGGTTTCAAATGAGAAATTCTGTATAATTCTTGTCCTTGTTCTTCTACAGACAGGGTATTCCCTCTCTCCCCTCAGCTTCCATCTTCTACCTTTTCTTAAGATTTTCCCTTTGTTTTTTGTTTTACGGAGTCTAAGTATATGATGTGCCTAGGTGTAGATATATTTTTGTATTTATCCAACTTGGTGTTTTCTGAGATTCTTGGATCTGTGGTTTTGTGTCTAATTAATTTTGGCAGTTTCTTGGCTATTATTACTTCACGTATTTCTTAAGTTCCATCTTCTCTTTCTAATATTCTAGTCCCATGTATGTACACATTCAGAGTTGTCCCACAGTTCTTTGATATTCTATTTTATTCATTCTTTTTTCTCTTTTCATTTCAGTTTTGTAAGTTTCTGTATGTTCAAATTTGCTGATTCTTTCCTAGGTTGTGTCTAGTCAACTGATGAGCCCATCAGTGGTCTTATTTCTGTTATAGTATCTTTGATATCTGGCATTTCCTTTTAATTGTTCTTTAGATTTCCATCTCTTTGTGTACTTTACTCACCTGTTCTTTCAGTTTTCTATTTTTTCCATTAGAGTCTTTAAAATATTATTCACAATTATTTTAAATTCATGGTCTGATCATTCCAAAATCTGTCTCATGTTTGACTCTGGTTCTAATGCTTGCTTTTCTCTTCAAACTGCCTTTTAGTATGCCTTCTAATTTTTTGTTGAAAACTAGACAAGATGTATGGACTATTCAGTTCAGTTCAGTCGATCAGTCGTGTGTCCTGCTCTTTGTGAACCCATGGACTGCAGCACGCCAAGCTTCCCTGTGCATCACCAACTCCTGAGCTTGCTCAAACTCATGTCCATTGAGTCGGTGATGCCATCCAACCATCTCATCCTCTGTCGTCCCCTTCTCCTCCTGCCTTCAATCTTTCCCAGCATCAGGGGCTTTTCCAGTGTGTCAGTTCTTTATATCCAGTGGCCAAAGTATTGTAGTTTCAGCTTCAGCATCAGTCTTTCCAATGAATATTCAGGACTGATCTCCTTTAGGATGGACTGGTTGAATCTCCTTGCAGTCCAAGGGACTCTCAAGAGTATTCTCCAATACCACAGTTCAAAAGCGTCAGTTCTTCAGCACTCAGCTTTCTTTATGGTCCAACACTCACATCCATACATGACTACTGGAAAAACCATAGCTTTGACTAGACAGACCTCTGTTGATATAGTAATGTCTCTACTTTTTAATATGCTGTCTAGCTTTGTTATACCTTTTCTACCAAGGAGCAAGCATCTTTTAATTTCATGCAGTTACCATCTGCAGTCACCATCTGCAGTGATTTGGGAGCCCCCCTAAATACAGTCTGTCACTGTTTCCATTGTCTCTCCATCTATTTGCCATGAAGTGATGGGACCGGATGCCATGATCTTAGTTTTTTTGAATGTTGTGTTTTAAGCCAGCCTTTTCACTGTCCTCTTTCACTTTTATCAAGAGGCTCTTTAGTTCTTCTTCATTTTCTGCCATAAGGGTGGTATCATCTGTATATCTGAGATTATTGATACTTGACCTGGGAATCTTGATTCCAGCTTGTACTTCATTCAGCCCAAGATTTTGCATGATGTACTCTGCATAGAAGTTAAATAAGCAAGGTGATAATATATAGCTTTGATGTACTCCTTTCCCCATTTGGAACCAGTCTGTTGTTCCATGTCCAGTTCTAACTGTTGCTTCTTGACCTGCATACAGATTTCTCAGGAGGCAGGTAAGGTGGTCTGGTATTCCTATCTCTTTAAGAATTTTCCACAGTTTATTGTGATCCACACAGTAAAAGGCTTTGGCATAGTCAGTAAAGCAGAAGTAGGTGTTTTGCTGGAACTCTCTTGCTTTTTTTGTGATCCGACAGATGTTGGCAATTTGATTTCTGGTTCCTCTGCCTTTTCTAAATCCAGCTTGAACATCTGGAAGTTGTCAGTTCACATACTGTTGAAGCTGATCTTGGAGAATTTTGAGCATTTCTTTGCTAGCATGTGAAATGAGTACAATTGTGTGGTAGTTTGAAAATTCTTTGGCATTGCCTTTCTTTAGGATAAGAGCTCAAATAAATAGCCTTTTAATTAACTTGAGGTTGTATCTTAATTTGGCCAGGAGTTGTTCTGTGCTTGATGCTTCCTGGAGCTTTAAATGCCAGAGACATGAAATTCTTTTAGTGTCCTTGTTTTCTTCCCTCCCCTGTCTTTTTGTGCGTCTTGAACTCTTGCTTAGTTGGAGTGTGTGCCTTGCAGCTCTTTCAAATGTAGTCTCCCTCTCTTATCCTGGAGCCCTATTGATGTGTGGTGAAGTATGGAGGGAGGGAAACATTCTGTACTCTTTAAGTCACAGCCTTGTGTGACTTGAGGATTTATGTCCTTGGGCTCTGACTTTCATAGGTATCTTTTAGCTTTCTCATTTATGTGATATAGGTGGGCTAGAAGGGGCTGAAGTTGGAAAATGCATGTGATAGAAGACTGATTAAGGTTTTTTCCTGGAGAGTATGCCTTTTTTTGGACAATGCTCTGGGCATATTTTACAGTGGTTACTTTCTCTTTCCTCCTACCAGAGCTATGAGGGTATTTTTCTTGATTCTTCACCATAGGTAAAACCCATGAAAGTATGAAGTTAACCCAAAAAGTATGTCTCCCAGAAGTTTCTGATCCTCAGGCTAGGCCATGCTCAGACTTCGGCAGTTTGTCAAAATTACCATTTAAGTATTTCTACTGTTTACTGGTTCTAGTGACTTTTGTTCCAAGTAAGCAGGATTTTGATGGTGACTTTGNTACTTCATTCAGCCCAAGATTTTGCATGATGTACTCTGCATAGAAGTTAAATAAGCAAGGTGATAATATATAGCTTTGATGTACTCCTTTCCCCATTTGGAACCAGTCTGTTGTTCCATGTCCAGTTCTAACTGTTGCTTCTTGACCTGCATACAGATTTCTCAGGAGGCAGGTAAGGTGGTCTGGTATTCCTATCTCTTTAAGAATTTTCCACAGTTTATTGTGATCCACACAGTAAAAGGCTTTGGCATAGTCAGTAAAGCAGAAGTAGGTGTTTTGCTGGAACTCTCTTGCTTTTTTTGTGATCCGACAGATGTTGGCAATTTGATTTCTGGTTCCTCTGCCTTTTCTAAATCCAGCTTGAACATCTGGAAGTTGTCAGTTCACATACTGTTGAAGCTGATCTTGGAGAATTTTGAGCATTTCTTTGCTAGCATGTGAAATGAGTACAATTGTGTGGTAGTTTGAAAATTCTTTGGCATTGCCTTTCTTTAGGATAAGAGCTCAAATAAATAGCCTTTTAATTAACTTGAGGTTGTATCTTAATTTGGCCAGGAGTTGTTCTGTGCTTGATGCTTCCTGGAGCTTTAAATGCCAGAGACATGAAATTCTTTTAGTGTCCTTGTTTTTTTCCCTCCCCTGTCTTTTTGTGCGTCTTGAACTCTTGCTTAGTTGGAGTGTGTGCCTTGCAGCTCTTTCAAATGTAGTCTCCCTCTCTTATCCTGGAGCCCTATTGATGTGTGGTGAAGTATGGAGGGAGGGAAACATTCTGTACTCTTTAAGTCACAGCCTTGTGTGACTTGAGGATTTATGTCCTTGGGCTATGACTTTCATAGGTATCTTTTAGCTTTCTCATTTATGTGATATAGGTGGGCTAGAAGGGGCTGAAGTTGGAAAATGCATGTGATAGAAGACTGATTAAGGTTTTTTCCTGGAGAGTATGCCTTTTTTTGGACAATGCTCTGGGCATATTTTACAGTGGTTACTTTCTCTTTCCTCCTACCAGAGCTATGAGGGTATTTTTCTTGATTCTTCACCATAGGTAAAACCCATGAAAGTATGAAGTTAACCCAAAAAGTATGTCTCCCAGAAGTTTCTGATCCTCAGGCTAGGCCATGCTCAGACTTCGGCAGTTTGTCAAAATTACCATTTAAGTATTTCTACTGTTTACTGGTTCTAGTGACTTTTGTTCCAAGTAAGCAGGATTTTGATGGTGACTTTGTGGTTTCACTCCTCTTTCTCCGGATTTCAGGATGTCAGTTTGCCCTACAAAATGAGCTCTCTGTTTTGTCTAAAAAAAAGTCTTTGATTTTCCGTTTGTCCAGCTTTTTTCTTAATGTAAGGACAAATGTGATGACTTCCAAATTCTTTACATGTCTGAGCTGAACCCGAAAGTCCTAGAACTTCTTTTGCTTTAATGTCTTTGGCTTTCTCATTTTCCTTTCTCAGTTTTTCACCACATTGATGTAATTCAAAACTGGTGCAAAGTTGTCATTTCAGGAGCAAAGATAAAAATCATAATTTTTCATTAAATGATATTGAAAAAGGAATATATGAACCAATAGATATTTGGGTTGCTAGGTTAATGGAAAGGTGTTTATCCTTCTATCTTTCTTATGCGTCCTGGACCAATTCATAGGTATTGCTGATTGGAGAATATTGGGATACATCAGTTTAGATGAGAAATTGGCAAACTTTCTTAGGGAACTAGATAGAAAATATTTTAGGTTTTACAGGTCAGACTCTCTTTGTTGTGGCTACACAACTCTGCCTTCATAGTGTGAAAGCAGCCATTGATAAAACTTAAACCAGTGAGTGTGACTAGGCTTCAATAAAACTTTATTTGCAAATATAGGCTATGAGCTGAATTTGACCTTGGGGCCATAGTTTACCAATTCCTAGTCTAGATCAGTTATAGTTTTTATTCTTTGGCTCTGGTCTAGTACTGATTATCAAAAGATGCTGGCCATGTTTTATTTGCATATATTCTATTATGTTCAGATATTGATCCATGTTGTGATGACTATTTTAATATATTACTTAGAAGAGTTCTAAAAATTTTCAGGTTTAAGAGGCACCATAGGCAGATGGTGACTGCAGCCATGAAATTAAAAGATGGTTGCTCCTCGGAAGGAAAGCTGGCAAACATAGGCAGTGTGTTAAAAAGCAGAAACATCACTTTGCTAACAAAGGTCCATACAGTCAACACTATGGTTTTTCCAGTAGTCACATACAGATGTGAGAGTTGGACCGTAAAGAAGGCTGAGCACCAAAGAATTGATGCTTTCAAATTGTGGTGTAGGAGAAGACTCTTGACAGTCCCTTGGACTGCAAGTATATCAAACCAGTCAATTGTAAAGGAAATTAACCTTTCCTTCAGCTTAAGCTGAAGCTGCCAAATTTGGCCACCTAAGGAAAAGAGCATTTCATTGGAAAAGACCCTGATGCTGGGAGAGGTTGAGGAGAAGGGGGCCACAGAGTATGAGATGGTTAGATAGCATCACCTACTCAATAAACATGAATTTGAGAAAACTCTGGAGATAGTGAAGGGCAGGGAAGCCTGGTGTGCTTCAGTTCATGGGGTCACAAAGAGTTGGACTTAGTGACTGTACAACAAATAGGTCAAAGCTCAATTTATGAGAGTGAAAGCTAGCTCAAAGTTACCTTGAAAATGGTTCATATTCATTCAGAATAATACTAAAAATGTTCCCAGTGATTGTGTAGTATCTTATATTTAAAATAAGTCTGTTTTTATTGCTTCACTTAATCATGACAGGTATTATGAAGGTGGATGACAAAATATTCCCCAAGATCAGTAGATGGTAGGGCCAGGACTGTAATCCAAAGCTGATCTGATTTCCAGGGCAGAGCTCTTTAAGCATAGTACATTGTATCACTCATGTCAATTGAAGGTGGAGTCAATGGATTAAGCAGTAGCTTTGTTCAGAAGCTGTTTCTGGGATGTTATTTTTAGTAAGAAAACTGGGATTATGCTTATTATTTCAAATAATTCTGTGCTGAGCATCATTTCAAAGCATTTAGGACTATAGAAATAGGTTTATAAGTTGCTAAAATAAATCACACACATGATTTTGCATAACGATTCTAGAGTCATTAAACTGGAAGGGATCATAGAGAGTGTTTAGGCAAATAACCTGAGACCCAGAGAAGCTAAGTAACTTGGGGTAGCCAATGTAGTTTAACTAATGACTGTGCAATATAGGTAAATTAAGCCTTCATGCTGTACGCCTTAAACTTGTACAGTGATGTATGTCAACTATTTCGTGATAAAACTGGGGGAAGAAAGAGCATAGGACTGAAAGGTCGTAACAGTAGTGAGCTAGATCTGGATAGGGAGAGTCAATTGTTAAATTTTTAAGAATTTTTTTGAGCCAATTGTTGAATACATTCGTGATTACAAAATATATATATATGTGTAAAATTATATTAAAAACAAAGATTTATATGATCAAAATGTGTCACTTACTGATTATTTTACTGTATATTTCTGTTGTTTGTACCCTTAAGGTTCTTTGTATCTAGTGTATCAAGTGTATCTGTATAGTGAAAATGCTCTGTGGTGATGTCCTACCCAGCTCTGTTTGGTGAAGTGACATTGATAGATTTTAAATGACCACAGGAGAGTATTTACATTACAGAAATTGGCAAATGCTACAAATAACCCTCTCTCATCCTTTCCTCTCCTTACCATGCCTTAAGCTGGTTAATTAATATTTACCAGCATATCGTTGCTGATGAGTTTTGTGATATATACTTGTCTGTTTGTGTGCCTGGCTTTGTTGCAGGGCTGTGAGTTCCTTGAAGCTGGAATTTATGTCCCTAGTACCGAGCACAGTGCCTGGCATATAGCTGACTGACAAATGTTTATAGAGTAAATGAGTGGACTTTATATTCAGTCCTTGATTCAAATTCTGGCTCCTCTGGCTCACTCTGTTTATTAGTGAAAATGAGGATAATACCAGTCTTGCATGATTTTTTGTGAGCAGGAATGAAAAGATCCAGATATCTCTCTGAAACATAATAGGTATAAGAAGTTGTCAACACTTGTGATTATAACTTAACAAGAAGGAGACATAAATGCCATTAGGGTCCAGACTTATATATGCAGAGCTTTGTATTGAGAGTTTGAGCACAAATTGGATGAGAATCAAGAATGTAGCAGTGTTATTTTGTGTGTGTACATCTCCTTCCCACACAAAATAATGGGATGTATTAAAAGGAATATGATATATAAGAGACAGGAAGCAATCCCTCTGTTATATTTGGCTTTGTTCAGACTCTTATTACAGTATCATATCCAGTTTTACATTGTTCATTTTAAAGAGGATGTCAAAAAACTATATGTAGTATGCCTTGGGAAGAACCAACAACTGTGATTAAAAGGTTAGAAAATAAGTCCTTTGAGGCAAGTTTAAGGAATTGAGTTTGTTTATTCTGGAAAGGAGATGGTGAAAGAGTTGCTTAACTATCTTCAAGTACATGAAGGGCTATTATAAAGAGGATATTCTCATGTTGTTCTCCTAATGCACAGAGGACCGAAAGAGGAAATCAACTTATTTCATTTAAAGAAAATTGTGTTAAACGCTGAAATTGACTATCAAGGGATGCGCCATGGTATCTCCATTTTTGAAAATATTTTAAAAGGGCAGCAGCAGATGGTTATTTATTAAAAGGTTTAAATGTTTGACCTCATGAAAGTGACAGGCAGAACTGTAGACCTTGCAGCTTTTTCTACCTCTATAATAAGATTTTGTTAGATTTATTGAAACTTATCAAGTGTATCCCAGACATCTTATTGGGAACTCACTTACAATTTGATATAATCATTCTTTATCTTTGTATCTTAACATCTTGAATTAAATATTCAGTATTATCTGTCTGCTAATAACAGAATTAAAGTCAGATACAAATAGTCCTTGCTTGTATTTTTTTATACTCAACATATCTATTACTTATGAGTATTTAGTATTAATATTTTTTAAAGAAGTATATTACAAATGTTGTGTAACTCTTTTGTGACAGGGAGTCCTCTTGGTATATGATGTTACAAATTATCAAAGCTTTGAGAATTTAGAAGATTGGTATTCGGTGGTGAAGAAAGTGAGTGAGGAGTCAGAAACTCAGCCCCTGGTTGCCTTGGTGGGCAATAAAAGTAAGTTATAAATGTTTATTTATATGTAGTAAATTTATTTGCCTATCTTATGGTTTTTATCCCTAAAAGAAATGATGTTTGGAGACATAAGTAACTTTTTTGGAAAAACAGCTTTTCTGGAGTGAGCAAGTTGAGAAAATTCGTAAAGATGTGTACAGTCTTTTCAGTAACAGTCTTGATGCTTGACCTGTCGTAACTGCGCTGCTGCTTTGGCTGGTTCCTTGTTAAGGTAAGTTGTGTTCTGACAGTGTGTGTGTTTGGCTTCCTGTGGTCTAAGGATGCAGCATGGACTATTAAGAACGGCAGCACAGCTGCAGATTTTTATGATATTGCACTGCAGCTTTAGCTCTGCCCCAGAGATTTTGAGAGATACATTTCATTAAATGGTACCCTGTTCTGGGGAAGGAAACAGTGTCTGCATGGAATTCTGTGTGTATTATTCCTTGCCCTCATCGCTCATAGACTTTCTTTTTCTAAATTTTTGAGGTTTGCTTTTACATTATAATTTTTGTTTTTTTTCTTGAGAAAGTATATTATTGTGGGGAAGGTGTGGTGCTTGGTAGAAATGATGGATAATTTTTGAAATCTGTCTCTTGGGCTGTTATATACAGCATGTGAGAATTATAAGATTGATTTCAGTATAGGGTTGTTACTTGGTTCTTAGTCCTGCAATGCATTTACCCTGGAAAAGAGGACCTTAATAAGAGTTTTCAAATAGATAGGATATGACCCAAACTTCTACAACTTATTTGAGGTCAGAGAAAGAGAAATGAATTTAAATTATACCATGGAGGATTCAGGTCAGAAACTGTTTCCTGACTATAAGCATTGTTAAATCAGTACCCAAGTTTACTACCAAGAGAATTATCTCCTCCAGAAGTCTTTAAACATTAGTGCATTTTTGGGGGGGTTTATAACTGTTTAGGAAATAGTACTTCCTGAAGGACCAAACCATGGTTTCGTCATTATGTGGTTTTGCACACTTAGATGAACATTTAATAAATCCAAGCCTTGCTTTAAAACCATTACAAAACAGGTGTGAATATAATTTCTCTGAAGAGTTAAAAATATAAATTTTTACTTTCTAGAAAACAGTATAACGTATCACAAAATGGATGAAAACAGTTTTTATTAAGCTTTAATTAAATTTTGCTTATCTATTTTATAGCTCTAACTAAAGTGAATCAGATGCTTTTCAACTCATTGAAAACTCATTTTACAAATCATAAGTTTTGATGAGCTTAGTTTCTATCTCTGAGTACAGCTTTTCATTTTAGAAGATCATTTGTTAGTCATTTGTCATGTCGCCAAAGCATTGACATACATTATAGTTAAATTTGTGCTTTGTTGGAGGTTTCCCATCACCTTTTGGGAAATTACAGAGTAAGGAAGTGATGGGAGTTGGGATTTGTTTTCGTTTCTTTCAGGATATAATCTAACTACATCTGGAGTAATGGTATGGTGGTGCGCAATTATATACATTATGGTATGTGTTTATGCTATCCTGTGAGGCCTCCATCATTGGTCACTGTCAGGATGTCAGACTAGATGGGCTGTTGGACTGTGCTGGTGATGCCATTCGGAGTTTTAAAAACAAACGTTTACATAAGTTATATGAACTTATGCAAAAAATTGTTACAGTGTTATGTTTGAGATATAATAGCATGAAAATTGAAAGACTTTTTTTACTTTTGGAGTAATCCTTTTCTTGTATTTATATTACTAATACTCTGTTTCAGAATGAGATCATGTAATAGAGTATGTGATCACACATGTGAAATTAAGTGATTAGAGATGAACATTTATCAGGACACTGTTTACTGTTATCTGTCACTGGCCCAGTTTCATATGATCAATATGTTCATGTAGTGAATGATCGTACAGTTTTAGATAAGGCATTACATTATAGTAGTATTTTCTTTTTGAGAAGGTATAATTATATTAAAAAGTAAAGATTTTTTTTTAATCAACACTAAGCTAGTTAAAGAGATTTTATTAAGAGTTTCTATATCAAGGCCTTTGAACATTGGAAAGTCTTCCAAGTCAAGGAAGCAGCTCTCAGATTCAGAGAATGTTCCCGATGAAAAGACGCTCACAGTTATTCTGTCCCACCTTTTTCATTCATCAAATGAGTGTCATATTTGTTCAGGCTATTGCATCTCTTTTCTCTTCTTTTTCTTCCTTGGTTAATTGATTGTTTATTATTCCATTTTATCTCAACTTATTGACTTATTATACATATTATATATTCATGCATTATATTTTTAGTTGCTTCTTTAGAATTTTAGAGTGGGTGGCCTATCCCTTCTCCAGCGGATCTTCCTGACCCAGGAATCAAACTGTGGTCTCCTGCACTGCAGGCGGATTCTTTACCAACTGAGCTATTGGGGAAGCCCAGAATTTTCAATATACATCCTTAATTACTCTACCTTCAAATAATAGTATCACTTTTCATGTGTAGTATTGTCTCATACTCCCTCAGTCCTTTGTGTTATTATTGTCAGACATATTTTTAAATATTCTGCAAACAACTTTTGCTTTAAATAGTCATTTAGCTTTCAAAAAAATTACAAATAAGAAAAAAGTGCCCTTATTTTGGTGTCCCAGGCAGTGCTAGTGGTAAGGAACCCACCTAGCAATGCAAGAGATGAAAAGAGATACAGATTCCATCCCTGGGTAGGGAGATACCCTGAAGGAGGGCAATGCAACCCACCGCAGTATTCTTGCTTAGAGAATCCCATGGACAGAGAAGCCTGGTGGGCTACAGTCTATAGGGTTTCACAGAGTCAGACACAGCTGAAGCAGCTTAGCACACATAGCACATACACATTTTATTTTACCTTTACTTATTACATTGCCAACACTTTTATTTATCTGTATACATCCAAGAGTCTGATTGTAGATTCTTTCTCCTTGAAGAACTTCCTTTAACATTTCTTTTAGAGTAGATCTATTGGCAATGAGTTTAGGAAGACATTTGAAGCTGAATTATGATGATTATTATCTATATACAGTCATTGTCTGCCTAACTGTGCTTTTAAAAATTCATCATTATGTTCTATTCTGTGCAGCTTGAATGGAAAGCATATGTTGGAAAAGAAGCATGTGTAGACTAGGAAAATATTGACAGCAGTAGCCAACTTTTAGCCAAAGTTTAGCAAAAAGATAAGATACAGAGAAAATTTCCATGCACAGAGTGTGTGTGATCTGCCCTGGGATTTATCTGGAAGGAATGATGCTAAAGCTGAAACTCTAGTACTTTGGCCACCTCATGCAAAGAGTTGACTCATTGGAAAAGACTCTGATGCTGGGAGGGATTGGGGGCAGGAGGAGAAGGGGACGACAGAGGATGAGATGGCTGGATGGCATCACCGACTTGACAGATGTGAGTCTGAGTGAATTCTGGGAGTTGGTGATGGACAGGGAGGCCTGGCGTGCTGCGATTCATGGGATTGCAAAGAGTCGGACACGACTGAGCGACTGAACTGAATTGAACTGAATTGAAGAACTTATATTACTAAGTTATAAAGTCATTTTCTTTTTATTAAAATATGGTAAATTCTCAGAAATTTGGGCTGAGGATTGAGGATAGTCTTAGGTAGAGGTGAATTACAGGTTTGTTTATTTTTTTAAATTTGAATTTATTTATTTTAATTAGAGGCTAGTTACTTTACAATATTGTATTGGTTTTGCCATACATCAACATGAATCCCCCACAGGTGTACACGTCTTCCCAATCCTGAACCCCCTCCCTCCTCCCTCCGTGTACCCTCCCTCTGGGTCATCCTAGTGCATCAGCCCCAAGCATCCTGTATCCTGCATCGAACCTGGACTGGTGATTCAGTTTTTATATGATATTATACATGTTTCAATGCCATTCTCCCAAATCATCCCACCCTCTCCCTCTCCCACAGAGTCCAAAAGACTGTTCTATACATCTGTGTCTATTTTGTTCTCTCGCATACAGGGTTATCATTACTGTCTTTCTTAATTCCATATATATGAGTTAGTATACTATATTGGTGTTTTTCTTTCTGGCTTACTTCACTCTGTATAATCGGCTCCAGTTTCATCCACCTCATTAGAATTGATTCAAATGTATTCTTTTTAATGGCTGAGTAATACTCCATTCTGTATATGTACCACAGCTTTCTTATCCATTCGTCTGCTGATGGACATCTAGGTTGCTTCCATGTCCTGGCTATTATAAACAGTTCTGCAATGAACATTGGGGTACACATGTCTCTTTCAATTCTGGTTTCCTCGGTGTATATGCCCAGCAGTGGGATTGCTGAGTCATAAGACAGTTATTTCCAGATTTTTAAGTAATCTCCACACTGTTTTCCATAATGGCTGTACTAGTTTGCATTCCCACCAACAGTGTAAGAGGGTTCCCTTTTCTCCACACCCTCTCTAGCATTTATTGCTTATAGACTTTTGAATCACAGCCATTCTGACTGGTGTGAAATGGTACCTCATTGTGATTTTTGATTTGCATTTCTCTGATGATGAGTGATGTTGAGCATCTTTTCATGTGTTTGTTAGCCATCTGTATGTCTTCTTTGGAAAAATGTCTATTTAGTTCTTTGGCCCATTTTTTGATTGGGTCGTTTATTTTTCTGGAATTGAGCTGCAGGAGTTGCTT